>JAPYYJ010002046.1:0-13361 GCA_028533885.1 Nasua narica | reverse complement strand
CTGGGAGGTGGGGGGGGGATAGGGATATGGACATTGGGGAGGGTATGTGCTGTGGCAAATTCTGTGAAATGTGTAAGCCTGATGATTCACAGACCTGTACCCTGGGGTAAATAATACATTATATGTTAAAAAAAGAGGTATTATTATAAAAAAAAAGAATATTGATTGTATATTGGGATGCCTTGATAATCAGTTAGAAGGGTTTGGCTACCAATAACAGGCACCTGAAAACCAGTGGCCCCAACATCCTATTCTCCATCATCAATGAGGTCTGATAAAAGAATCCAAGACCAATATCACAGGCAACCAGTGCACCTGATTTTCTTCTCTTTCCTGCTTTTGCTTCAGTATCACCAATTCTGTCCTGTGGTGCATGGTTAAAGGTGGGATATGACAAAAGTAAAGGATGAAGAGGTGCCAGAAAAAGGAAAAGGAGCTGGAGAAGAGGAAAATTCTCCTGGGGACAGCAAATAGGAATGGGAGACATTCGGTCCTAGATTTAGCTACAGGATGTAAAAATAGATTAACAAGTATGGTGGGAACTGCCTATAGTGGAATCTCCAAACATTATTTACCAAGGTGTTACCAACAACCTCAGAGCTTTCATCTTTCTTTAATTTATGTCACAGATTGGATTCATATAAATTCCACCTCTTATCTGTTTCTCATCAAGCTGAATTTCTATCAATGTTTGTAACCCTGAGGATAGACAAAACTAAAATTAGCTCCACTTCAGTCTGAAGGGGGAATTTTTTGCAGATAAAAACAGTCTCTTTAGGTCTTTAAGTCTATAGTAGTTGATTAGTCCCTGCAGTAGGGAAAATTAAATTTTGTGGTTGAGACCCAGCGTGCTTGGATGGTTTAATAATATGATGGCCACCATCCAATGGCTAACAACCAAGAACTAAGGTACGCTCTGTACTTTACTCCCTCATGCAACACCTGAAAATCCTGAGGCGAATCAAACAACAAATTAAAGCTCAGAAAACCCTCACCTGCAAACCATGCACGGTATAAGGAACTCATTTTAATGTTTTTTGGCTGAAGTCATAGGGGATAGGGATACAAAAGAATGGCCACGAAAGAATCCTGGTAAGTTCTTAAAGCACATTGGTTTGTGATTTTTTTTCCCCTTTCCAGTTTCTTGTTACTTTATGCTTAAAAGTTAGTGATTTTTTTTTCCTCCAAATTCCAGGAAATACGAACGCCAAGTTGAATTCTGGATCGATAAAAAAAAAAAATGTAAGTCTTCTGAATAGCTGTATATGCAAAGGGTTGGGACCATTTGGAAAGAGCAGTATTTGAAATTTAACTTTGTGTCTGTGGAGCCCCTCTGGTCCTAAACTGAAACTCCTTGCCACTGACAATTAAGGGACGCTCTTGACTCCAAACAGTGTCAAGTTGATGAGAAAAACCAAACAGGCAAAAGAAACACTCACAAATGGATCTTGGATTTTTTTTAAGATCAGATCTAAACCTCCTTATAGGTACTACAATGTTTAGTTTGACACTATGCATTTATATTCTCAAAGAAATTCCAGGAGAAAAATTTGGGTATTTTAATATATTTAAAACGGGTGTGGGGAGTGAGTTATGGACAAAGATTGAAAATAAGCTAAAAACAACAGTGATGGAGGACATGTTTTAGTTTCTTATCATTGCTATAACACACTACAGCAAACTCAGTGGCTTATAACAATATAAACATATTACCTGACAGTTCCGGAAGTCAGAAGTCCAAAAATCAAGGTGTTAGCAAGCCTGCATTTCTGTTGGTTCTAGGATGCATCATGTCCTTCTTCAGCTTCCAGAAGCTACATTCCTTGACTGGTGGCCCCTTCCTCCATTTTAAAAGCACTTCACTCCAATTTCTGCAGCATACTTCTCTTCTCTCTGATTTCGATGCTCCTGCCTTTTTCTTATAGACACTTGTGATTACACTGGTCCCACCTGGATAATCTAGGACTCTATTCCCATCTCAAGATCTTTAATCGCACCTGCAAAATCCTCTTTTTCCACATGAGATAACATATTCACAACTTTTGGGGATTAAAATGTGAACATCATGAGGGGGTGGTGTTATTCAAGACTCCCACAGAATATTTTAAGTCAACTGCCAATTCAGTTGTTAATGCTGGGATGTGTGCTCTAAATTCCTTCTCAACAGGGGAGGGAAAGTGAGCGGTATCTATACCACTGAGAGAATTCTTTTCCAAGACTCCATTCTGAGAGGAGAGAGATGAGAGTGCTTTTACTTCCAATTCAAAAAACTTCAAGAGCTTCCCTTGATGTAAAATAAAATGTAAATACATGCTTAGCAAACCATCCATCCAGTTTTTCCCATATGGTCCCAACCCACTTCTCCCTATTATTTCCACTTAAACTCACTAACCCTATGGTACATTTTCTTTCCCGCAAAACTTTGCTTAAGATACTCCCTCAGCTATTCTTATAATACGTGATCAACATCCAATCCATTCTCTAACAGCTATTTCATATCCCGCTACCTCCATAAAGGGTTTCCAGCTAGTTAAATTTGGAATTATCATTATTGAAATAACTAACAAATGCAAAGGATGTTAGTGCTCAAAGAGATTTCATATACATAATGTCATTTGTTTCAAAACTCTATTAATATTAATTGACTTCCTTCATTTTTAGATGAAGAAATTTAGTCCCAAAGAAGTCAGGTGACTTGTGAAACTCAAAATCTCTGAATCCAGATCCAAGTTTGAGTTTACTATTTTATATCACCTGTCTAGACCATCTCTGTTGTCTCTCCTTGATCTTTCCTTTCAAACTTTGTTTCTCTTTTATGGTATTTGTCACAGATTTTGTATCATAGCTACTTGTGTTTACCTGCTCATATCTGCCATTCTGTAGGATCTGAGAGCAGGGACCCTATCCTGCAATTTTGTATTCTATCTAGACCTCAAGAAAAAGAGCTAGCATTTATTGAGTGCCTATTGTCTACCAAGAGCTTCTTATTTTTTATGTTGCCTGTACTTCACAATTTGTAAGAAAGGTATATTATTATTTTCATCTAATAAATGAGGGCATTGGGATTTAGAGAGATTACACACATTTTTCCTGAATACACAGCAGGTTAGCATGATTCTTAAGCCATATTCTTTCCATACACCCTGCTACAAACACACTCAATAAATTTTTGTGAAATGAAACGAATACCACTGTAGTAGAACTATTGTGAAATGGGTTTTCCTCTGGGAAACAGCAAGGTAAGTGTGGAATTTGCCTTGAGGTGAAGCTCCAGGATTATATTCTGAGTGCCAAAAACCATGGGAAGAAAGAAAAGGGAAAGAGAGTTTTGTGAGTCCACCTTACATTTTGAGGCCATCGAAATTACCCTCCCCTATCAGAAAACTGACACTTGAAACCAAAGCTTGCTTGAAAGGCATGATTTCACCCTTCAGTAAATAAAAAGTACCTTATACTCAGTTAGCCAGGAGAAGTGATTTAAGTTTTATTTCTGGATAATAATTGAGTAACACTTTGGTATGTGATTCACTGCCAAGTGGATGCCGTTGGTTTCACACAGCTGTAGTTAGGGATGACAAGAGCTATTTACTGGGAAAATGATAATGCAATTGGATGTTGTACTGAACCCAAGGGCAAGATAATTTCTGTTATGCTGTATCACAGCCCTGCAGTTAGAGTCTATTTGGTCAGCCTGTTGGTAGAGCCTATGTGCTTGATGTTAATTCATAAGATTCAGTTATAGAAAAAGAAAGCTTACCTTTATTTCAAGTTAAATCAAATGGGGAAAAGATTCAGACCCAGCCAATTGGTATTTTCCAGATTCATAATTTACTTTTCAAGCATATAGAATGTGTTTTTCCCTTTGGACTTGTTTAACTAAAATGTTTACACTTTGACTCAGTAATCTCACTCTTGGGAATGTATACTAAGAAAATGATTTAAAATAAGAAAAGAAGCAATAGGCATATTTTTGCAACATTATTTGTAATCATGAAACATTGGAAAAAACCTAAATGTCCAGCAATCAATGAATGCCTCACAAATTATGGCACATCCTCTTAAGGGAAAAATTATTCTGCAATCAAATCGTAATTATGAAGGCCATTCACTAAACAAATATACAAAAACCTGTTGCAATATGGGAAAAGTTAATGATGTACAAGTAAGTGAAAAAGTGGAATGCAAGCCTTGTTAAGGTTTCCTATTGTATGATTTGGGATGTAATTCACATAACCTGGTCAGGTCCCTCTGGCCAGTAGTGTTATAAAGTCCAGGCTAGTCTATAGAGTCCTCAACCCCTCCCCATTATAGGACCAGAGATTTCCAAATGCTTTCCAGTGGCTGAACAATGGGAAAAGTGTGGTCTTTTTCAGTCTTCCCTCCACGCCCTGCCTGTAGCTGAATGTTGCTGGCTACAGAATATAATATTGTCTTTTCTAGCCATGTCCAAAGGAAAGTAATTAAGGGGAAGTCTCCTGCTCCAGTAGGTCTCAGAGGGGCCAAGGTGATGTTTGCTCTCCAGTAACACTTAACAATGGGGATTCCCCAGCAAAATGGAGAGAGTCCTTGGTCTCCATGTTCTGTTCATTACCTCACCTACCTATCCCCATGGGACACAAAGATGCCCAGAGTAGTGGTATTGTAACAGTTTATAGTCTCTCATGAGTCAATGTCCATGAAGAAAAGGACTATAGTGGAATTATAACAATGCCCATTGGAAATTATGTAGCCAAATTGTCCCTAGTAGAAAATTCAGGCTATAAGAACCAGTGCTACTTTTGAGCAGAGATGATTGGAAATTGCCAAATACCAAAGGAACTGAAGGGGCATCTAGGTGGAAGGAAGGCGAACATTGTTCTCAAGACTTAGCTGCATTTCCCCTGCTCTGTTCCTGACCACAAAGGTCACATTACAGACCTCATCTAATCACAAGTTCTTCAAGGGAAGACAAATACCTGATGTCGTGCTCATTTAAGAGGACACATTCATTACTAGCTTGAGCCAAGAGTATCCAAGTCCAATGGTACACTTAGTTCATTGTTTACCCGGACACACATGTCTCTCCTATGGAACAAGATGGGGACAGAACTAGCTCCTTGCTATATAGAACCAATGTGCCCTCTTCTGTCTCCATCTTTGTTTAGGCCAGGCAGTCTTTTGGGTTCAACTCTCTGACACTTTCATCTGTTTTTACCCTCATGGAAATGAGGTTTTAGGAATTTACAGCCTTTAGGGTTTGGTTGTAGCCAACTTAACCCAATGTAGCTTCTTTCTCCCAAATCTTAGGAGGCACTTGTTAATTTATCTCTTTCTCCTATTCCCACCTCCAAGTTCCTGATCATCAAAGACAGATTTGTACATGAGAAAGGATCAATTTTGATTAGTTGGGAAGTTCTTCCTACTCCCTTTGTTCAAGAAGAAAAGAAACCCAGAAGATAGACAGGCCTTGGTTGCTTCAAAATAATCCCTTTCCTGCATGGTGCACTTTCAACTGAGTCTTGAGTGAAGAGGGAGGAGGAGGGAAAAAAAAGGGATGGGAAAAAGGAAGGGTAGGAAAAAAAGAAAGAAGAGAAAGAAATGGGAGATGAGAAGAAAAAGAAGGAAATGGCAGAAAGGGGAAGAGGAGCAGGTCTTTCTTGCAAAAATTATAACTATAAAAAAAGTACTATGTCCATGAAAGAGGAGAGGATATAGAAAAAGGAAGATAGTAAATGTGTTAGAACTTTGGGATGAATCTTATTTTTCTTTTTAATATTTCTTTTACTTTGTCACTATTTGTCTAATGGGATGGGAAAGCAATGGTTGGTGAAATAAATTTAAATTCACTTGGTGAAATAAATTTAAAGTGCTTAAAATGGAACACTGGGAAATTTTGACTGATAGAATGAAGACCTTGTATTCCAGCCCAGCTCTGCCATTTAATTATATGTGGCAGAAAGGTCATTTAATCTCTCTGTGTCCAAGCTCATTACAAAATTTGATTATCTCAAAGAGAAATTGTTAGAACATTTTCATTAGTAACTGCTATAATATTTATGATGTCTGTTTATGATCTGAAGTGAAAAAAATAGGCAGTAAACTTGGTTAGCATCTCATTAGATTTGTTGACATGAAGTTCTAATCAAAACCAAAAACTTAATTATTCCGAGATATCTAAAGAACAGAGAGATTTCCAAAGAGATGCGAAGTAGGGGTTTGGTACATGGAGAATAAAAGCAAGAAGAGATAATAAATAGTACACAATCAAAGCCTGAAGACATGAAGAACTCACCAGTTTCAACATCCCATCCAATGTTTCAATGGCTTCTGTAGGACCCTTATCATGTAGTCACTTTGAACAGTGATTTATAAATATTGCTCTGTGGAGAAGTAAGATTCCTCCAACTCGCTCCAGAAGCCACTCTAAGGGAGCAAGAATAGGGGAAAAAAATAAGAAATAAGATAGAAAATAAAATGGTCTCTGCTAACCAAATTATGAACTACTCAAAAGAAGGAAAAAGTAAATCCACCAACCAGAGGAATTCCATATACAGCCTTATTATATGTAGGAATTCTATCTCCCCACCACCACCTCTGACCAAAACCCCAAAAAAATCTGGAACAAAAAGAGAGTTCCATTTTTTTAAAAGAGTTGAATACCCCTGGTCTGTATTATACTTGTGTATCTTTGCTACTTGTTTATGCTTCATATTAAATTATGGTATCCTAAAACATAAGACTTCTCCAATGTGATCCATTAGAGGACAGCAGTGGCCCTATAGATAACACCCTTCAGTGTTTCACTCAGTGAGTGTTTGTTTTTTTTCTTCTTATTAATATGCTTGTTTGTTTGGTAGCCACAAAACTTATCTTCCTACCCCTGTACAAACCAGTTATTGAATTAAATGGCACCTTGGAAAGAGATGTAAACTGGGGGGAAGCAGTTCCTTTCGGCCTAGGGCAAGCCTGAGAAGAGCGTCAGCTGTGACCCTTCAGCAGGAATGCTCCTGGTAGCTAGAGAAGGGAAATCTTGTTCCTGAAAGGGGCTATGCCACACAATATGGATGATAGCCTACCCCTTGTATCACATAGTCCCCTTTGTTTCCTAGAATAAATTCACTCCATCCAGGATTAGCTCTTCCAGGATTCTAGCTGGTCTCTTCTCCTGGGGAAACTTACAAGAAAAAGGACAGTGAATTAACTGGGCCTAATCTCAGCTTTTTCTGTCATCCAGCTACAGTGAGAGTCTCTTTATATGGTTTTCACATTTAGCCTTAAATTGGTGATTAATCACTCCCAGGCATTTCTCATACTGTCCCCAATGGATTGATTGAAGAAATAGCCAACTAATTTCGTAGTTCTTATAAGAACTACCTCTCTCTATCCCATCCCCATATACTTAGCATTAAATGCCAGTAATATTGCACTGGCCCTGCGTTTCCCTACACAGCATCCCTTCCAGTTCAGCACTGGTGAAAGTTTTTTAAATTCTACTGTACCGTATCCCAGGGGCTATTAAGACTGCCCCTATGGTCAGTGATGGCACCCTCATTGTCAGCCAGAGAGGCACACATCCAACTACAAAATCTCATTCAGAGTATGCTTTGAAAAACCAGGCCTGGTACCAACTGTGAGAGAATATGAGCCCTAGGAGACAGACTCTGTGATGGAGATTCACATATAAAAATTTCATTGAGAGGGGCACCTGGGTGGCTCTGTTGGCTAAGCCTCTGCCTTCAACTCAGGTCATGATCTTGGGGTCCTGGGATCGCCAGGAGTCAGGGTCCCTGCACAGAGAGGAGTCTGCTTCTCTCTCTCCCTCTGCACCTCTCCCACACTTGTGCTTTCTCTCTCGTTAACAAATAAATTAAATCAGTTTTTAAAGATTTTTATTTATTTATTTGACAGAGAGAGAGAGAGAGATCGCAAGTAGGCAGAGAGGCAGGCAGAGGGAGAGGGGGAAGCAAGCTCCCCGTTGAGCAGAAAGCCCGATGTGGGGCTCGATCCCAGGACCTTGAGATCATGACCTGAGCTGAAGGCAGAGGCTTTAACCCACTGAGCCACCCAAGTGCCCCTAAATCATTTTTTTTAAATGTTTATTGAGGAAATTATGCTCTTGGTAATAACTGTAAGGAAGTCAGGGAAACAGGACTGGGCACAGGGACAAGTTGAATTATGATGCAGTTTCAAATAAGATTTTAGCAATTTTCATAGGGAATGCTGAAGTGGGGTTGGTCCTTCAGAGAGGTCCCAAATTAGACAATCATAACCCCATATGAGCAGTCATTGGATATGGGGTTCCCCACGAGCGAGAGAGCACAACTTTCAGCAGCCCCCCTCAGCAGAAAGCAAAGCTTAGGGAATTGCCCAGCTGTGAGATGCTCACCACCACTCCCTGAAGGTGGGGAAAGGAGTGACTCAATCCTCGTTTTGGAAATCTAAGTAGAACATGACAGCAGCTACTACAGCACACCTGTCATACTAACATGTTTCTACCCGGGTATCACGAGTGACCTAAGTCAATGGGAATCTCCTCCAGTTGAAAAGTCAGAGCTGTAAAGTTTTCTGATCATATGCAACCTAATTTCCACCTCCAGTAAATGTTTGATAAATCCCTATTGGTATTCTGCAAAATATGTTTTCATCTTAAAATGTCCTTTTTCTCTCCTTTTTTGTAAGTGCTTCAAACTTCCTTATTTTCTATTTCAATTTTGCTGCAGAAATACCCTCTCTAATATCTCTGCTAATGAAAATAATTAAAATAATCACATTAATAAGGTATAAAATTTAAGAATTTCCTGTGGTTACCTTTAAGTTGAGAGGAAGTTTAAATTTCTCCTCCAATATTTAATGAAACACATGTGCGTGTGCAAACATATGCATGCAAAGATGTTTTCCCCCAGTGTTCTTAATGATATGCTATAATTATTGAAATAAATCAACTGTCTTGAAAGGGAGATCCAGTTGTGAACTGAAATTCTCAGAAAAGAACTGCAAAATTACAATTTCAACAATTGTCACTGCATGAAGGCTAATTTACTAAATTATGTGTAGGAAATAATTGGCAAGTTGAAAGCTAAAATACTAAAATTTCATGAAACAACCAATATCTTTATTGAATACCCCTTTTTTTTTCTGGTTCTCTGTGTAAAGGAAACACCAAAAACAAATAAAAATGTAGTAAGATGCTTGGTAAGTTGAAATAGTAAAGTTTAAAAGTTGTAAGACCATAAAACCAAAGTATAATAGATATTTATTTTATCTGATGGCCCAAAGCCCCTGGGTGGGATCATTTGCCTCCTTTCTCAGTCCATGTAGTTCTGGTGGAGTCAAATCTGTCTTGTGGCTCTAGAAGTGGCCACAAGCACTAGCCGGGTCAAAGTACTCACTCACCCTAATCATAGTGACAGGTTCAAGGATGGACACTTGACTCTAGCCAGACCATTGAAAATCTCATTCTAGAGCAAATTCTTGACTTTCTTTGGACATCTGAGTCTAACTATGCCTGAAGTCAGGTTAATGAGAAGTCAGCGAGTGAGGGTCCTCCTAACGACTATCCCACAATTGCTTTTTGAACACTCATGCCATAGATTTTGCTTCTTTTGTCTTCTAGATCACGATCAAAAAGAATAATAATTTCTACGCTTTACTTTGCATGCATTTCTCAAGCTCTCAGCCACATCTGGAGGCTCTTTCACAAAGGTAGTTTGCATATTGGTTGGAGTAATGTCTACTACGTGACTCCAACTTAAGATGTGCTTGTTCTGAATAAAGAATCTTCTCAGCCTCTTAAGAATTTATCCAGAGTAATTAGATACACCCTGATTCATCCAAATGTTATCCAAAGGCTAAATATCTGTGGCTTTAATTGTAAAAGCTCATTAACTTTAAATACAGCTGAAGTTATTGAAGGGGAAAAAAATCTCAGTAGAAATACTCTAATAGATGGTGTAGTAAGACTAAAAAGCGAAGGTTTGTATATCCTACACCAATTAATCTTGACATTGTCTACATCATTCCACTTACTTTGGAACTGAATCTAAGTACTTCAGAAAGAAAACATATGCAAGCACACTGGCGGGATTCTACTCTCTTGCAAGATATTTGACAGACTAATATTTTTAATCATCTCTCTGGGTAACCAAATAGTAGATGAGGGGAAATTTCTCTTTATAGAATTTTTCCAGCTAATAAATGAAGAATAAATGATACAGTTAGAATATTGCCATTTTGCAACCCTTAATGAATTCATGTTTCTAAATTAGTGCTTCTGGTTGTTAATTATCAATAGATCCTTGCATCACTAACTACCAGAAGGAAGACTTGACATCGCTAGAGTAATCTTGCTGGAAAAATGTGAACCTAAATCTGTCCAAGCCTCTATATCAGGGTTTCTCAACCTCTATATGACATTTTGGGCTGGATCATTCTTTGTTGTGTATATGTGTGTGTGGCAGGGGATGGGAGGGTTCCCCACGACATTCGCCTGCATTCTCAGATGGTTAACATCATCTCTGGTTTCTATTTACTAGATGCCAGAATCATCCCTGCATTATGAAATCCAATAATCTCTGAAGACATTGCCAAATGTCCCCTGGAGAGGGGAACAAAATCACCCCTTGTTGAGAATCACTGTTCTAGATTCAACTACCAATTTATAGGAAATGCGTAAGATAACCAGACACTGAGGAATTATAAAAGACAAATAGGTGTTTTGGTTGCTTGCAAGGGGAAAAAAAATAGAAATGGAAGAAAATCCCACAGATTTAAAAGTGACTTAAGAGATATATCAAGTAATTACAATGTGTGGACCTTATTTGGATTTGACTGAAAAAGTAAAACAATACAGTGAAACAGTAAAAACAAACAAATAATTTGAATACTTGCTATTTTTAAGAATTATTGTTAATATTATGTGTGCAGATGCTGCAGTTATTTTTTTTTAAAGAGTTCTTAGCTTTTAGAGAAACATACACAAATAGCCAAAGATGGAAGAAGATGATGTCTAGAGTTTGCTTCAAAATAATATACTAGTGGGGTAAAGTGGAGCATGGGGTAGTCAGTGATACAGATTGGCCATTAATAGACAATTTTTAAAAACCTGGGTGGTGGACAATTGAGAGATCATTATACAACTCTGCCTATATTTGCACAAATTAAAAAAAACTGCAGTAAAAGATGAAGTAAAATATTTCTAGGAAAGATGGGTTTTTTGGAAAAAGGATGACACAGAACATTACAAGAACAAGAAAATACATATACGTATAATATTCAGAGAACTTTGAGGGGTGGAAACAACTCTAGAAATTTTTTTAATCTATAAGACTATGTTTTTTAGGGGTTCTGGGGGGATATTAGTTTTTTTGTTTTTGTTCTTATTTTGTTTTTGAGAATGCCCTCCTTGTAACGACCCCTCTCATGGTCAAAAATATCAAAAGTTTTAAACTAGTTTAACCAGATATGCATTAGGGCCAAATGCATTTTCACTTCCTCACAATGAGGTTGTGTTAAGACCACTATCTAATGAATTTCGCTTAAAATGTTTGCTAATCAACTTTCCATTTTTCCTGCCCAAATTCACAAAATAATTTTGGAGTTTTATTATGTTCTCCTCTTTGTCGATTCATATGCTGGCCCTTGTACCTGCCACAGCAGTAAATCAGCATCAACTGAATTGTTGCATTAAGCTCTTACTGGCTCTTTTTGCCCACAGACTCTTCCTTCACCAGTTCATCATGCACACGGTTATCTTTATAAAGCACAGACACGATTATATCACCTCCTTACCTAAGCAACTCAATGTCTTCCAAATTCATCGGCATTACTTCTTAAATCCTTAGTCTGGCAGTCAGCTATGTATGAGCTAGATGTTGGATATTTCTCATCATTACTCATTATATTAAGTCTGACCACCTCACAGCACATTCACACATGAACTCTAGACTCCAAGAATCCCCTTTCCTTGAATCCACTCTGGAATTTCTTCTCTACTTATATTTTATTCATTCTATACCTACATTGCACATCTCTTCCACTTTTATCTTTTATATTCATTCACATATTGCAATGCTTGGCCAATCACCATCTACTCTACAAATCATTATCCTTTTGGACTAATTGGGGTTAATCCTTGTCCCAACTTTCATTCCTCTGTATTTGTTACACTACTAGCCAGTACTTCAGTCATCTTGGATTAAAGTGTATCTGTCCAGAGGTGCCTGGGTGTCTCAATCTGTTAAGTGTCTGACTCTTGATTTCAGCAGGTCGTGATCTCAGGGTTGCAAGATCAAGCCCCCTGCTGGGCTCCATGCTCAATGGGGATTCGGCTTGAGATTCTCCCTCTCTCTGTCTCTCTCCCTTTCCCCCCATGCGCTCACTCTCTCTCTCCGTCTCTCTTTAAAATAATAAATAAATAAATAAATAATAAATCTTAAAAAAAAACCCCGGAGTATATCTGTCTAGTTTTACCACTGCACTGGAGTTCCCAGCAAGACAGAAACCATATTTTACCTAACCTTTATGGCTATGACACTTGTTTGCATACAAGTTGCACAAAATGTTTGCTGAATTAAGTGTGGTGATTTTTTTGACTCCATAAAAGCACTAAATCGATCACCCAAAGTAGAAATGTGCGTGAAAAGATCACATAATTCACAACCTTCATATTGAAGTAAATAGAACAGAAATCCCTATAAGATGATCCAATCACCAGAGGAGAGAGAATGCATTCATAAATTAGAAATTTAGGATGCAGTTTGGTTCCTAAATCCTACCATTCTCACCTCTCAAAGAAAACTTACCAACAAACGACTAAAACAGAACTGCCCTTAGAATATTCCCTTATCAATAGCTAGATAAGAACTGACAATCTTTATCTTAGCTCGGTTTCTCTAGAAAACCGAAGTTGAAGCAAGACCTAAGTATTAATGCTTTATTGACAGGTAAAATATTTGGAGCAGAAGAGAAAGTGAGGAAAAAGAAGCAAGGCAGAGAAGGATGAGAAGTAATTATAAAATAAAGGTGCCCCACAAAGATTCCCAGCTGGTCACTTGGCTGAAAATCTCTGGATAGTGTATTGAACTTCCGAACAGTGCATGGAATGAGAATGGAAAGGGAATATTTCTGCCTTTCCTTCCCATATGCTGTTCCCACTGATCAAACTTTGCTCCAGGTTATGTCACCTGGCTACTGGGAAAGCCATATTCAGTTAAAAAATGATAACAATGATAATATACATACCCTATGGAGTTGTGACTCTTCATCTGTGTCTAGAAATAGTAAGATGAGCTAATATTTAAACTCTTTTGATTCTGTCTGTAACAAGTGGCTCCATGATATTGTCAAACTGACCAATACGATGAGCAATTCCTCCTACACTTCTC
>JAPYYJ010002045.1:0-13365 GCA_028533885.1 Nasua narica | reverse complement strand
GTCAGAGTTATAAAGGAAAGAAAAAAGAATTTAAGGTTGTTAAACAAAATTCTAGGAAGAAGAAGTACTCTCTTCGATGCTAAGCGATCTTTTTTAGAGTCACATAATGTTTGAAATATTCCAACTGAGAAGAAATAGGTACTGAGAGATACAAGCTTCCCAATAAAACTATAAGACCTATCTTCAAAATTGAACCATGGAGCACATCTCTGAACTACTGATTGCAACTCTACATGATCTAAGCATTATTATAGATGGAAGTATTCTTTCAGGCAGACACACAAACAGACCAAAGAAAGTGTGACCGAGCAACATGATACGATTCAGTACATGCTTTTGTCTACAATTTCATTCTTACATAATTTTTAAAAACTTACAGTTAGGATATGCATAATCATTAATTACCTAACACCTCCCATTTTCTATTTTATTTTATAAAGATATTTGTACTTTTTTATTAAGCAAAATTATTGTCATAAGTAAAGTATTAAATTTAGAACTCATTTTTAAATTTAATGGTTTCAAGTAAAACCTTACATATTATGCCTAAAATGTTTATTGTCTATAGGGTCCTACTTCAAATCAACGGAGTTAATTCTTATGCTCAAAATATTTTCTGCCCCAAAAAAACTCAACAACATTCTCTCATTCATAAAACTCTGTTGCAAATCTGGGCTCCATGACAGAAGAAGGACAAAAGCAAAATTACATTACTAATAACATATAACAATAACTAATAACATAACTAACATTACTAACATTTCGCTTTCCTTTACAAAATTGCTTACTTTCCTCTGAGATTAATGGACTGTCAACGGGTTCTAGGCAATGGCTAAAACCTTAAAATAAGGAAGGGTGACCCCTAGTGTTGGCCTTTAGAAACCAAATTCGTGTAAAACCAGGAAGCTCCAAAGATGTGGGGAAGAATTCAGTAGCATACATTATAAGGCAAAAACAAATCAAAATACTTAATTCACTTACCTTAACTGTCTGGAGACACATAAAATCACTATCATTGAAGATATTATTAAAATCCTTTTGGAAAATCTTTCAAACAACACATCCCCTCCTGCACTCCCTTTCACTCATGACAAGTATATGAATCAGAAAAGAATAAAATAAGAGGGAAAGGCACAAGTTTTACTTGAATGAGCAAAGAGAAAACCGGCGAAGGAAAAAACAAAACATTCACCTAAACATTTAAGTCCACATAGCACTGAAGATGACAAATTAAATACTGAAGCCACAGCATTAGACCCATGTGAAGTATTGAGGAAGGAAATCTTGAGAGAATCATTTACTTCCGCACTAGTGTTTGCATAGAAAAATTCACCCTCCACAAACTCAAGGTCACCAGTCCTGCAGAAAAAGGGAAATAGTTTGGCTTAAGCACCTGTCACTTGTGACAAAATGAAGTGAAATGAGAGGTCAATGAGAGGTGACTTACTGTCTCATGTGAACTCACTGTCACTCAGCCTGAGGAGGGAGGATTTGGTGAAAAGAGGACGTTCTGGGACAGGGAAATCTTATATGTGAGGAGGAATTGTTCCTAGAGAAAAAATATAACATGTAAGAAAGCCATGAAGTTCTTTGCTGGGAAGTTTTATTGCCATTATTTGCCAAGGCTCTTGACTGAAGCTGGCTTGGTCCCAGCACAGAGCTAAGCAGAAATTAGACATGTAATGGTCTCTTTTTGAGTTTCAGCTGCCACAGTGACAGAAGGTTGCCTCGGCAAAGTTGTGCTGAGGACAGCTCTGCCAGTTCCCTTTATTCCTATGGGCTTAACAAGGAAAAAATACAAGAAGGATGAGGAAAAACAAGGAATGAGAAGGAAATCGAATATCGTGACGAAACGGCCAATATAATACGGGCCGTAGAACTTAAAAGGACAAGAGAACTGCCACCATCACCAGTGATTGCTGGTTCGTCAGCCATCAGCCATCCAATATATTTGAACTAATCCTTAGGATACGGATTCCTTCTCTTGCTTTGTTCTACTGATTCCATGGAAAGACAACCTTCTGCTCGGTGAGACCTTCACAGCCAGCATCTTAAGCTTCCTAAATGCCAGTTCTATCAGCAAACTATTTCTGTTAGGTCATTTAAAACTCTCAAGCTTTATCAAAGTCCCTCAATTTTGTTCAAAGTGGAATTTCCTTTTGATTTTCTCTCATATCCTCTGACTTTACCCTGTAGGTGCCCCCTCATCTTTCTCCAGAAAGATATCCCTTTTCTGTTTCACATAAATGGTTCCCCAGTAAACATCTGTTATCTAACTCGTAACTGTAAATTATTTAGATCACACACGCTAAATTATTTAAAATAATGCTTTGAAAGAATTGTATTTATATTAACAAAAACAAGACTACTCTCTGAGATGACTTAGTACTAAAAGATTTATTTTATTCCTTTTATCTCTGTGAATTTAAACCTTTGGAAGAAAGTAAAATACTCTTTCTTTAGCCGTGTTTTCAATATGTTTATAAAAGGCATTCATTCAAACAGGTTGCCTCAAGTTTCAGTTGTCATTATGCCCCCGCAATCAAGGACTTTCAATTACGAGCAATGTGTCTATCATAAAATTTTTCATTTATTTAGCAAGAAGGTAATATTTAATAGGTGCATACATAATTTCATTTTGTATGACTGATTTACCTGCCTACTGATGCTCATTCTAGCAGAGCACTCGCACTCTCCGGGAACTTCCATTTCTTTTAAAACCTGCATCAATTGTTTCCAGTGACTAATTTCCTAAGACACTGAAATGGCCTCTTTGAAATGCAGCTTTCAAAAGTGCATGGAATCCTAGGAAGGAGCTTATGCATACATTTTGCTTTCTTTGCATGTAACTCCTACACGTAAGCATTGCAGGCCCCTAAGAGACGTTGGGAAGGTGATCTTTCCTTGCCAAATAATAACACAAAAATAAGACCCTACTTATGCACACACATACTCCCGAACACAAATGCACGTGAAAGTGAAGTGGTCAATACTGCGCTCTGGGAAGGTGGTGTGTAAGGAAGCATGAGAAGTGATGGTATTAACAGAATATGTCTTGGGGATGGAGAGTCAATTTTATTAAAGATTTTGTGGAAAAAATTGTTCATTTTATTTTATATCTGAAGCCATAATTTCATATTAAAATAAACATATTATGAATTAGAACTCAGTAACACTTAAAGTATAAACCATGGGGCTTCAAAGAAATTTAGTATTTGCTGGGGTGTTTTAAGCTATTTTCCCAAGTCCTTTGGTTTATAGAGATCTTAGTTTTTAATTTGGAATATCTCTATGGAAAGATTTGCAATTAAATTCTTTGTTCAAATTTAGATCTCCTGGGAGAGAGAACATGTAAGGCTATTAAAAGAAAAGTGTTTATCATATCCATGTGAAAACTGAGGGCAACTGCCTGTATTGAAAAAAAAAAACAAAACAAAACAAATGAAAGATAGATCAATGATAGATGAGAGAGAGAACAATTTGACAGAAAGTGAGATCCATACCTAAGGGCTGTGTCCGGAAGCAGGAATAGCTATGGGGAAAAATTGGTGAAGAACGGAGAGGACAATGCTTCTAGATGGAAATGGAGCATTTATTTTATCCTATGACTGGAAAGCAAAGCAACAAAAGGAAGGACTGTAATGTGGGGATATCTCAAGGATAAATGGCTGACGTCCAGTTTTGCAAAAGTGTGACTTTCTTTTTAACAAATATTCTTGAAACAAGGAGACTTCTTTTCTTATTATGTGAGTATAGTTGACACACAATGTTACATTAATTTCAGGTGTACAATACAGTGATTTGACAAGTTTATACATTATGGTATGTTCACAAGTGTAGCTACCATCTGTCACCACACAATGCTATCATTGACTGTATTCCTTATGTTGTGCCTTTTATTTCTATGACTTTTTATTCCCATAACTGGAAGCCTGTATCTCCCACTCCTCTTCACCCATTTTATCTATCCCCCCACCACCCTTCCCTCTGGCAACCATCAGTTTGTTCTCTGTATTTATCTCTGATTCTGCTTTTTGCTTGTTTCTTTATTCATTTGGTTTTCTTAGATTCCACATATGAGGGAAATCATATGCTATATGACTTTCTCTGTCTGACTTATTTCACTTGGCATAATACCCTCTAGATCCATCCATGTTGTCACAAATGACACAATCTCATCTTTTGTTATGACTGCATAATATGTATTGTGTGTGTGCCTATCTCACATCTTCCTTATCCATTTGTCTACCGATGGGATTAATATCCAAAATATATTAAGGAACTTCTACAACTCAACACCAAAAGAACAAACAATCTGATTAAAAAATGAACAGAGGACCTAATGAGCAGATATTTTTCCATAGAAGATATACAGATAACCAAGAAACACATGAAAGGACGATCAACACCACTAATGATCAGGGAAATGCAAACCAAAATCATAATGAGATGTCACTTCATACCAGTCAGAATGGCTAGTATCAAAAAAGACAAGAAATAACAAGTATTGGCGAGGATATGGAAAAAAAGGAACACTCGGATACTGTTGGTAGGAATGTTAATTGGTACAGCCACTGTAGGAAATAGTATGGGAGTTTCTAAAAATTGAAAAACAATTACCATATGATCAAGTAATTCCACTACTAGGTACTTACCCAAAGAAACAAGGAGAATTTTAACACTAAAACTTGGAGTATATTCTGTCCTTAGTTCTACACAGTGAAACCATTTCAGCAATAATTTAGATAAATATGTATTTTGTTATAAAACTAGAAAGAAAAATATGTTGTTTTGATCTACCCAAAGTTCCCAAACCATCTGGATTAAGGTGAGGAGAATAGTTTAAATTGACCAGGTAACATGGAATGAGATCAATATGAGGTCTTACACTTAGGTCTAAATATTTGATTACAGAAGCTATTGTGTGGTTTATATGAAGTGAGAGTGATTCTGGCTTCCAACACAGATGTGTCTCTAATTACTACATGGAAAGAAGCGGTGAAAAATGAATTTTTCTGAATATGACTTCTCCTCATTGGTCTGTATCTCTCTGACTGTAATTCCAAGTTAAGTAACATGTTTATCCAATAGCCACTATCAATCTATCTATGATTTTTCCCAACCTGACTTTTTAATTTTAATTATCAAAAATTACGTTCTTGTTGTTTAAAAAAAAACAGAACTAATGTTACAGAACTGTATGCAATCTGTAATAGGGAGTTCTCAATGCCTCATGAGTTACCATTTGGATGTGTATCATTTGAGATAGTTTCCTCTGTATATCCAAATACATCTAAATATATAAATATGGATTTTTAGCAAATTGAGATGGCATTAACCATGATTTTCCACTTGTTTTCTTCCCTTACTAAGATCCTCACAAATCAGTATCTACCTCACTGCTAGATCAAAGGCTGTGCACATTATTCACCTACATATATAATGCCATATTACCCTCCTCAAAATATTGTAGCACATGGTACTTCCACTGTGTCTGAATATGCTTTTTTTGCATACATTAATTTAATTCAGATAAAATTCGAAATCATGATTCCACTGACATTTAACTTGAATAACACTCCATTTTAGGATTAACTTAAGGAACACTGATATCTGTACATATTGAGCTTTCCTATACAGGTATATCCTATATGTTGCTATTTCTCACATCAGCGGCTCTCAACATAAGTATTTGGTTTTCTATTTTTCTTAGTCCCACGAGAGCAACAGTTTCTCCAATTTGTCAGTAGTGTTGTATTCCTAGAGTAAACTTTGATTTTTAAATCACATTTTATAAGTGGGATTTGTTGTGTTTGTGTGCATGTGTACATCAGTTCTTTGTGTGACAGGTTTCATTATCAGTATCGTGCTGGTATCAATATGGCAATTTCCACCTCGTCCTGTTTTTATTTTTTTAAGACTTTTTTTTAAAAATTTTTAAGTAATCCCACCCACCCAGTGTGGGTTTGAACTCACAACCCCAAGATCAAGAGTCATACGGTCCAACTGAACCCCCAACCCCACCTTGTCCTGTTTTTAGAGCCAGTTTTTAAAAACCTAAACATCTTATACAAGTTAAAAGAACTTGTTTATCAAATTAATCAGATCCCAATATCTTCTTAGGTAGCAGTTTCTTCTGTAACTGTTGATCTGTTCAGAATTCCTACTTTCTAAAGGTAGAAGTGCCTGGGTGGCTCAGTCATTAAGCATCTGACTTTGGCTCAGGTCATGATCCCAGGGTCCTGAGATCGAGCCCCGCATCAGGCTCCCTGCTCAGCAGGAAGCCTGCTTCTCCCTCTCCCACTCCCCTGGCTTGTGTTCCCTCTCTCATTTTGTCTCTCTCTGTCAAATAAATAAATAAAATCTAAAAAAAAGACAAATCCAGTTCAGTTTTTCACAATTACTTTGTCAATCACTTGTTTAAAATATTCTAATACTCCCTCCTTTACCTCTAATTAGAGCCCATTTTTTCATTATATTAACAACTGATATTTCAGATTCTTCCTGTATGTCAGGCACTGTATTCCTACAAAAACTTTTGAGATAGGCACTGTATTTTTCCTCACTTTTCAGTGAAGAAACTGAGGAATCAATAAGTATTTACTTGTCCAATATCATATAGAAAGCAAGTAGCCTATTAAGGGTTCAAGCTCAATGCCTATAGGTCCTTAACCTGGACAGTATAAAAATCTGGCACCTGTTAAGGCTCTTTTCATTGGAGATGTAACTTACTTTGTGAAAGGAAGAGGCTTTCCCCAGACCCCTGTAGCACAGGTTCCAGGGTTAGGTCTTCTCTCTAAAATAGAGATCATCAAATATTTTGCTTACATATCTCTGTAAGAACTTTTTTAGAAGATACAGCTGATACATAACATTAGTTTCAGGTGTACAACATCATGATGTGACATTTGTAAAGAATTTTTGAATTGAAAATTAAGATTTTGCAATGTAAACTCAAGTAATTACAAAAAGATAATTGTAGGAATATACTGTAAATATAGAACTTAAAAAATGAAATCATTCTATCACTTTAAAAGGTATCCAGTGAAATCTAAATACCATTGTGATATGACACCTGCCACAATCCATTTTTTTTTAAAAAGCATTTCTAAATAAAAAAATTTACATTATTCCTTTTTTTCCTTTTGTTATTTCACTTAGCCCCTTAAAACTTTATGCCAAGGTAATATATATTTTTATGCTTGAGCATCCTTTATTAGCCTTTAATATTTTTTACAAGAAAACTATGCTTATAAGTTTAATGTTTAATATCCTTTGTAAGTTTTTAAGTATTAAATGATTTTTAATCATTGTTATATAATTATCAGTTGCTCTCAATTGTTTTAAACAACAAAATCACAAGTTTTGATAATTATCAATCGTAAAATGTAAACTTTAATTAAAATTGCATTTCTTAGTAAAATGGGTAAGACTAAAGATTTTTTTCATTTTTTATTAATTCATAAATTCAGTGATGAGTGTTATTACTCAAATGGGATAGGGCTCAACATTTATATTATCCCTATTTTCATTTTCATAGATATAAGTGCTGAGAAACCTTATTCATATACATTCATAACTGGTCTTAAAAGAAGTTTTGATATAGTGAAGTTATTTAGTTCCTTGAACTCCTTATTGGTTATGTGAAAAAAATTACTTATATTTCTTTAAAAATTATTTTTAATGATTTATCAATGGAAATTCTATTAGATTCTCCTTAAATTTTAATTCAATGAAAAATTAATTCCCTGATTTGCAAGAGGATTTGTTACCCAAATACTAGGCACTTACTTTCTCAACACCAACATTAATATTTCTAAAGTTCTTTGCTTGGCACCTTGGCAGTTTTTACATTTTGGTGCAATTCGCCACGGAGTGAGGTATATGCCTTTTTTTTTGCAAAAGTAAAAGGAAATCACGAAAATAAAAATGAGGAACGCATAATGCTCAGTCTCTCTCAAAATTTTACTTTTTTAAAGATTTTATTTTTAAGGTTTTTTTAAGTAAACTCTATGCCCAATATGGGGCTCAAACTCACAACCCTGAGATAAGAGTTACATGCATCACAGACTGAGCCAGGTGCCCCGTACCTCTCATAATTTTAAGTGCTAAATTTCCAGGGGCAGGGACATAAATGGCCCAGCTTGGGGGAGTTCTCTAGTCCTTGCTCAATGAAGGGCAGCATAAGCCAGGGATGACGCCACCAAGAATCAATCACTGTGTAGCAGAGGCCAATCCTAGAAAAGGTGGAATGATGAGCTGGACAAGCCTCACAAAAGTTATCTGTAACAGGAATTAATGTGTCTTCTTTCTTCTTTCTCAAGCTTTCCAATTTTCTCCTTCTCACTTGTCTTTTTGAGGAACAAGTTTTTAGTCTTCTTCTGTTTCTATTTAATTCCTGCTTGTTTCTTTCTCCATCCTTCCCACCTAAACTATGTTACTCCACTTTCTTAATCTGATCCTTGCTTAGCTAAATGGTCAGTTCGCTTTCAAGATTTTAAATAGATGCTTTTATTATTATGAATTTCTTCCCAAGTTCTACTTTGCCTATATCTTTTAGGTTTAAATACATAGCAATGTCATTAATGTCTTCTGGGATTTCAGTTGACTTGCAATATCAAAACCCATTTAAGAGTTTTTACAGCTTCCTTTCAGCTGAAACCAATAAATATCTTCCCTGCTTCTTCTGTACCTGTCTGTTGTCAAATCTCAACAGACTATCCATAACAGTCATTTTAAAATGTGAATAGTTCATAGCATGGTCTGCTCGAAATCCTACAATAGATTTTCAATAAGTTGAGAATAAATGCCAAACTCTTTACCATGGCTTAGGTCACTCTCCTTGGTTTAGCCATATACCTCCCTGGCAGCCCCGCCCCCGACCTCATCTGCACTCTCCTCAGCAGACCACACTGGCCACCCTGCTTCTCCTGGAGCACGGCAAGCTTGCTGTCACATGAAGGACTTTACAATTGCGGTTCGCTTTACCTGAGATTCCTTCCCCAGATCTTCACCCAACATGCTCAATTGCTTCATTCACATTTCTGTTGGAATATAACCCCCTTAGGGACAGCTTTAGCATTCCCTTTGTTATTTGTACTCAAAAGAGATGAGGGAAGGCCATATATAATATCGTTTATACATAGAACATCTCTGGGAGCCAAGAAATGGGTAGTCACTGAGGGGCAGAGACTTCATTTACCATGTGACTAAATCTTCTAGTTCAGACTATTTTAAAAGACTATGTAATGCTATTAAGAAAGGGTGAAGATTAATAGATTAGTAACAAAAGCATTTGTTGGCTTATAGAGTTTGGGTAGATTTATGTAAGGTGATGGGAGAGAAGGCATTCCAGGAGACTTAAATGGCACGCATAGAAGCATAGAAGGTAAGAGAAAAATACAGAACATGCTACTGAATATTTTATGCAAATTTTTAACTTCAGGGCCTGTTTACTAGAGACCAAAAAATATACCTGTCTCAGTAGGGCAGTGGATGCTTGTTAAGGAATAATGTAAAATAATATTGCCTAGGAAGAGCAGAAACAGATGGAGGATTTTAAAATTCAGGGGAGAGGTTTAGCTTTGTTCTGCTAGGAAAAAAACAAGTCATTGAAGGTTCTTGAACAAGGGAATGGTATGGCCAAATGAGTGTTTAAGGAGGATTTTTCTACATCCTGGTAATGAATGGGTGAATAGAGCTAAAGCCTGGAGGCAAGGCAGCCAAGTAGGTGGTACTTTCAGTTATTCTCAAAGGAGACCAGGGCCTGATGAGGAGAGTGGCTTTGGGTTACAAGGGAAAGTAATAATGATAAGAGGTTTTTATCTTAATCAACAGAATTTGGGAAGTGTCTATATTTAAGAGATGGAGAACTGATATCAAAGTTAATTTGATCAACAACCAAAAGCCTTTTATGTATAAGTCACTCTATTAGTCACGTTTGTTTATCTAATTAATGTTTGTTCATCTAACGAACAAAATGCGAAGATGTACAAAACCTGATTCCTCTGTTCAAGTGTTCATTTTAGTCACTGTTTATATTTACCAATAATCTTAGTTTATGAATACCCTTACAGAAAAATTTCACATCCCACAAATATTTATTTGCATCATAATCCATCCCACTTTGTAGCGCAGGCAATAAAAGTACTATGAGTTTAAGTATCATAACCAGGTCATAGTACTGTAAAGCCAAAGGGCACAGAACTGGTAACTGGATTTTCAAATTCCACATTTGGCATATTTTCATAATATTACACTGTAGGAGGCGAGTTAGCCAGTAAATTTTGGAGCAAGTACAATGTTCCAGCTATGTGCAATATCTCATTTAATCATTTTAAGCATCACACAAATGAGGCATTATTATTATTGACACTGTTCACCACTATGAACAATGAAGCTTCAGAAAGTTAAGTGACTTCAACAAAGTCATCCGGCTTGAAAGTAGCACCACGAGGATTAGAGCACACCTGGTTGACCCAAGATCTTGAGCTCTGACAGCCACGTTATTCGGCAATACCATGACGGGGGCAAACAGGTACCATGGAAGAGTTATGAACCATTCCTGGGAATGTTGAGATCACATGAAGGTATAAGCATTTGAATGGGCTTTTAAAGGATGAGTTGATAGGTAACAGAGAAGGCAACCTTGATCATGTGGGGCAATGAGAAATGTATCTTTAGTCTTCATCCCTGGTTCCTGGCACAGAGCTCCTAAAACCCTTGGAATTTCCTGAATGCTAGTGTGAGAGGGGTATCTTGCGATTTATAATAAGACCTTTTCAATGATATCTGTGTTCATGTGAAGAGGGGCTCTTGACGACTCTTAGTGGGCCCCTAAATAGCTTCAGAATGGGGGCTCATTGCCAGAGGAACCAATCATATGATTAGAGGATTGGAACCTACCTTCAGCCTCACTCCCTGACCTCCTTCTTCAGAAGGATGAGGGACTGGAGGATGATTCAATCACAAATGGCCAATGATTTAATCAATAATATCTATGCAATAGAGTCTTCATAAAAACTCTAAATGGCAGGGTTTGGAGAGCTTCCAAGTTGGTGAATGTAGACACATGCCAGGAGGGTGATGCATCCCAAACTCCATGGGGCCCTACCCTATGTGCCTCTTTACCTAGCCATTCATTTGTATCCTTTACAATATCCTATATATCCCAGGAATATAGAGCATTATATACTGGGATATCATCTCTTCCTCCTTAATAGTATCCTACTCCTTTGGTGTCAGAGTCTGGGAGCAACAGTGGTGGAGGAAGGGTAAACATCCTTTTACCTAACAGCCTGCAGCTTGTGTCCTCTGCTGCTTTTCCAGCCAGGAGTGTGTATGTGTGTGTGTGTGTGTGTGTGTGTGTGTGTGTGTACATATATACATATATCCTTCATAATAAACTGGTAATAAGAAGTAAAGTGTCTCCCTAGTTCTGTAAGCCATTATAACAACCTGAAGAGGGACTTGTAAGAACCTTTGATCTGTAGCCATTTTGAGCAAAAATGTGGGTAACCTGGGAACCCATTACACATGATTGTCATCTGGAGTGGAGATATCCCTCCACTTGCCTCCCTCAAGTGGAGTCTTCTTCCAGTGGAGACTGTCCCTCCACTCAGTCTTGTGGGACTGAGCCCTTAAACCTGTGGATATGCATTAACTCCAGGTAGTTAGTGTTTGAATTGAATTTGATAATAGGACACCCAGTTGAGTCCACAGAGAATGAGAGAACTGCTTGGTGTGGAAAACCCACAGATTTAATGTCAGGATTCCTGTGGGTGGAAACAAATCAGAGTTGTGACCAAGAGATGATGATCCAGATTAATCCCATTAGAAGCCCCCACTATTTGAAAGGGAACCTAAGTCCGGATTTTGAACTAAATGACTTGGCTAGTAGTGGTATTATTAACCCCAATGGGAATGTTGGGGAGGAAGGACACTGGACAGGAAAAAGATTTTAATTTTAATCCTGAATATGTTACTCCTTTATATTGAATGCCTACATGCCATATATAACTAGTTAAGTTTTGGAATGTGGCCAGGCATTTTGAAACTGGAAAATATAAGTTTTGTAGTCTGTAAAATGAGTATAAGATCTGCACAGATTTGTACTGGAGATTAAATATAATCATGCAAGCAAAAACCCTTTGAAAAGAGGAAACAATTGTTATTTTAAGGTTATTTTACACAGAAGGGAGAGTTTCAGTCCTAGGGGAGGTGAAATCCCTGATGTGTAGTATTTAATAGTGAGAACAGAGGAGTGAATAAGAATATTTGAAAAAGACAGTATTTAAAAGATAGGAAGAGAAGAGGAATTTGAGTATTGCAGTGCAATGTGATATGCTTTCCCAGAAATTGAGAAAGAGCAATTTTCAGGGGTAAAATGCATTAAAGAATTAAGTAGATTGAGAATAAATAAATGCCAGTTAGAGCTGACAATGGGTAGGTCTCCCAGTAGAATGGGGAGAAGAGAAAATAATTAAATGAATTTAAGGTCACATAGATAGAGATGAAAGCAACATTGAAGATGTTTTGCAATAAAGGGAAAGAAGAAAAGAAGACAGTAGCTAGAGAGGGATATGGGAATAAATGTGTATGTTAAGCAGGGTGTGAGATTCTAGACTAGAAAAGAATATCTATAAGAATAATACACCTTCTGAAACAGAAAGAGCTAGGTCAAGGACAAGGAGCTGGGTTGGTTTTATAATAGAATCATCTCTTTCTCTAAAACTGAAGCAAATCACAAACTGACAAGATGAGGAGGGAAAAAAAAGTGCCCTGAATCTCTGAATGTTTTCAAATAAGTAGGAAGAATAATCATTTGATGAGGGATAGGATGAAATCTGAGGAAAGGGGGAATACGGAATTAGAAAGATAAAACCTCCATGGCAGTTACTATTCAGAATATTTTGCTAGCGAGCCAGTAAGAGACATTTAAAAAGAAGAGCAGGGGTATGGGCTTTTTTTAAAATTAGCATGAAATTGCAGCGAACCCAATCTGAGCAATTCCTGGTTCTGTCTGCCGAGGTGTGCAGCCAGAGATCGGAATCAGATTACAGAGGCAGAGCAGAACCCTAGTAAAGCAGAGAATCAAAAGTGTTCAGTCCATTTTTTTTCTTGCAAATAATACATTGAAGTTAGAGTCCAGATTTCTACACTTTAGCTTCATTATGAGAGAGATAAACCAGTTTCGGGATCATTCTTGGACCAACTCCCATTCTTTTATTATCACTGCAGTGGAAAAATGATTTCCAAGATCTCTAAGCAATGATCTTATAAGTGAAATTTAAAAAATCTCATTCATAAGTCAATAACTTCCTGTGCTAAAGAAGGTGATCTTTGAATAACTACTCAGAGAAATTA
>JAPYYJ010002044.1:0-13365 GCA_028533885.1 Nasua narica | reverse complement strand
GGCGGGTCCAAGAAATTCAGTTACAAGAATAGTCCTTGTAGCCATCATCAAAACCCAAAAAAAGACTTTCACAAAGACAAACAAAACAAAAATTGCTATGATAATTATTTTCACATCAAAATTTGCTAAATATTGAGACCTCTGCTATAAAGAAAATGAAAGGGCTCTAGCTTCCATAATGAGGCTGCTAGAAAAAGATCAGCAAAGCATCTTTCTAGAGCAAAGGAAGTGGATGTTGCTTCAGCATATTGATTGATATACAATCCAAACATATTGACTTATGTATAATTAACAAAAGAGTTTAATTAATCTGCTGATTGAAAATGTCATCAATCTTAGTCAACTGAATTTTAATTCAAAGATAATATCATTATGAGTATTATGCTCAAGTAATTTTATTTAATTAATCATAAAACTTGTCCTCACATATGCCTTTAGCCCCAATAAATCATAAAATAGCTGACAAATTTTCTTTCCAGGAGAAAATTAAAGATATCAATTTGAAGCACTTTATTTTATATTATTGCTTGATGTGTTCTGAAATGAAAATGCTGTGTTTCAAAAGATACTTTCTTGCCTTTTCTCTCTACTTATGTAATCATATAGGATGGCCATTCTCTTGTTCCTTATATCCATGAATAAAATAAATTTCTCTAAGTTATTTTTAAAGCAGAGGATGTGTTTTCTCAGGCTTGAGAAATATCTGGGCTTGTTTTTCTGAAACCTTGGCAGAAAAACAAGGACCAACTACTGAATAATCATTCAAATGACAAGTCTTCATTAGGTTGAATTACTGAAATGAAACTATTTCGGTAATTGTTATTCCTCCCTCATCCTATGTAGCAAGCTAAAATGAACAAAATACACTTCGGGTCTAGAAAGCAGATCCCCCAAAGCCAATTAATGCTCCCAAGCTAGTAGGATACTAATTAGCAATTATTTCTGCCCAGTGATGCCCAGGCATCCTGGGTTGCTAAATGTTCCCCTTGTCCTAAACCGCCAAAGAACACTCATTGAATAGTGATAGTTGTTTCTAGGGTGGCTTACAGAATATCTGTCTGTACCCATACTAATTGCCCTCCTTCCTCATCCCCGAGAAAGACCAATGGGTGCACACAAGGAAAAGCCAGACAGGTACAGGCTTAAGAGGGACATATTTAACAAAAGGAACTAAGTTGTGATTGAACAGCCTGTGAAGGGTGACAAGCGATGAGAAGGAGGGATGCGGGTAGAAAGGATGTGTGGTCTGGGAAGACAAGCGGGAGGGGGTGTGGGGAAGAGAGGACCAGAGAGAATACCTCCTCCTCCCCACCAGGGCGAATCCAACCACAGTTCCTACGGTGGGACCTAATTAAACCAAAAGTAACTCTCTAGGAGCTCCAAAAGCACTTGGTGATCCTATTGTCTTTAGTAATCAAAATGCCCAGGGAGCATCAGTGGTGTGAGGAAAGGTAAGTCTAATTTTGAGGCAATTGCAACGCATCTTCAGGATACTTGGGTTGTTGCCATAACTCTCGTTTCTTCCTCCAAGCACGACTTCCCTAGAATAAAGGAAGAAATCTAATATATTTTTTTCCTCTCCAAAGGAAAAGCTTAACATGTGAGGTGGGTTTAAAAATATCTTTTTCATGCATAGGCTACAAAGTCCTTTAACTTGATGCATGAAAGCTCTAGGAGATTCACTGTTAAACAAGGGTTCTCATGGCCAGCATGTTTTTCTAGAGAAGATGACATGATTTTTAACTTTATTGAATTAAACCTAGCAAATATTTATTGAGCACCCATTACACCCAAGGTAGTATGCTGCGAGTTACAGAAAAGTCACATATAAAATAGTGCCGGCCTTCAAATATTTTGCCATTGAAGGATGTAAATGGAGATAAAGTAAGACGAGTGGACACATCAACAAATGACTCTAACAGAGGCAAAATAATGTAAGGGCCATAAAAAGATATAAACAAAATGAAATGAGGTATCAAGGGAGGTGTCTTATTCTGTTCAGTCTTCTATAACAGACTAGGGTAGATTTATGGTGGCTTACAAACAACAGACGTTAATTTTCTGTCAGGTCTGGAGGAAGGAAGCCTAAGATCATGGTGGCAGCATGGCTGGGTTCTGGTGAGAGCCTTCGTCCACGCTGCAGACCGTCAGCTGCTTGTTGTCTCCTCACAAGCTGGAGAAGAGCAGAGAGGGGAAGCAAGCTCTCTGAGGTCTCCTCCTATAAGGGCACTAATCCCAGCAGGAGGGCTCCACCCTCGAGACCTCCTCAAATCCTAATGAACTCCCAAAGGCCCCACCTGCTCAAAGCATTACATTTGAGGGATAGAGTTCCAACCTCTGAATCTGGGGGGAATGCAAACATCCAATCCATAAACAGAGGGAGAGATGATACCCAATTTCTTTGGGGGGATTCATTCGTTCATTCAAAAATCATACCATGTGCTCTGCCCATTGCCTGCGTCCTGTGCCAGGACTGGTACACAATGAACAAAATGAACAAAAGGAAAAAATATTCGTTAGGTATATTTTTCTTTCAGTGGTTTATTGGATATCTTTTTCTATAGGCTCACCAATTCATAAAAGTGTCAGACTAGGGGCGCCTGGGTGGCTTAGTGGGTTAAAGCCTCTGCCTTCGGCTCAGGTCATGATCCCAGGTTCCTGGGATGGAGCCCCATATCGGGCTCTCTGCTCAGCGGGGAGCCTGCTTCTCCCTCTCACTCTGCCTGCCTCTCTGCCTATTTGTGATCTCTCTCTCTCTCTCTGTCAAATAAATAAAATCTTTATTTAAAAAAAAAGTGTCAGACTTTAATTTTTCCACACAGAAGGAAAGACATGTTGTTCCCTATTTTAATTTGCATTTTCCAAGTAACTAGTAAAATGGAAAACTTTTCAAATGTCGTGTATTTATTGTTCATCCACATCTTTACTGTGACTTGCTTTTTCTATCCTTTGACATTTTTTTCTTTCTGTTTGTCTTTTTCTTATTCATTTAAAGGGATTTTTTAATTTATTCTAGACCGATCCTTTCTCATGTACACAGAAAATATCTCTCTTAGTCCATAGGTTGTTCTTAAACTTCATTTATAAAGCATTTTGCCTGGAGTCAAATTTATCGAGCTTTTCCTTAATAGAATGTGCTTTTTGAACTTTTGAAAAAATTCCTTCTTTAACTCGAGTTCACATTTTTTTCAATTATTTTGTTTTGTTTTGTTTTGTTTTCAACATGTTTTCCCTGGTGGTTTCTTTTCATTTCCTAGAGTTTCTTTTTTTTTTCTTTTCTTTTTCTTTCTTTCTTTCTTTCTTTCTTTTTTTTTTTTTTTTGATGCTTGATGTCCTAGAGTTTCATTTTTCACATTTTTGTCTGGAATTTGTGTGTGGTGTGAAATAGTGATCCAATTCTTTACTTGAAGAAAGTCTGCTGTCTCAACATTATGTACTTTGTAGGAACAGCTTTCCCCCACTGGTGTGGATGTCCCTTCAGTAATGAATCAAGTGCCAGCCTAAGTTATTCTCTGGGATCTCTCTGCCATGCCATGGATGTGCTTACAGATTCCTCTGGAGTTCTCTATTTGCTGTGTTTTTGCTTTCCTTCAGGTATGTTCTTGTTCTGGTTTCTGTGAATTAATCACATTTTCTTCATTTCCTTGATTTTCCTTTACTCGTTTAGCGTTTTAATCTATGTTTGTTACTTTAATCATTACACCTAAATTTTTCCTATATATGTATCATTAATATATATACTTATACATAAAGTTATATATATATATATAGTTAATTTGAGTTTTTCGTGCTCGCTTCGGCAGCACATATACTAAAAATTTGAGTTTTTCTATTAAAGGCTAAGGTTCATACACATACCTGTCATCCTTCTCAACTAAACTAGGACTTTGTATAATTTAACTCTCTTCAGAATCACTTCCCTGATGTTGTGCTCTGTTTGTTTGATTTTGGGGGATCGCTTTGTTTTTAGCACATATGATGAACAATGTTGTTGTTATTCTCATTGATTTTAATGTCAATTCTCATTTAGATTTACCACCATAATTTATTTGTTCCCTTTGCTGCTTGCATTCCGCTTCTTCCTTCTGACTACATTTTTCTTTAAACTAGAGTCTGTCATTTAGCAATCGTTTTTAGTGAGCGTGAACTGTCTCTGGGGACAGTAACCTGCCTAAGTGCTAACAGGCCTGAAATGCCTTGTTCTTACTTTCACTCCTCTATTTAATTTTTTAAATAGGTGAAACAAGTGCCTGACCCAAAACCAAAACATGAAGCACAAAATATCCTACTTGTTATAAATTTTTAAATCCCCCATTATTTGCCTTTAGGACTTTGAAAATCTACCCCACTGCCGTATGACAGCTATCACCACTAGGAAGTATGCTGCCCATCTTATTATCGGGGATGATGGTTTACCTTTTTATTCCTCCCCTCCATCGGCTTTTAGGATTTCTCATTAACCTTGATATTCCGCTGAGGTGTGGAGCTCCTCCATCTATCTACTTCTATCTGTCCGTCACTATTTTTCCCACTCTCGGCCTCCCCGTTGGCTAATTTTACAGTGTCTCTGCTCAGGCACGGTGAGCTTGACCAGTCTCAAACCAGTGTAGGAGCCTGTGGTGGCAGAGATTCTGTTCCACACAAGGGTCTCGGACTTTGGGAGCCGTCTTGGCATTGACCTGGTAAGACGGTTTTCCACCCTTGGCCCGAGGCAGCAGTGTGTCTCGGGCTGCAGTCTCTGTGGAGTGGGCAGTGATCATTATTTTTCCTTATAAGGAACTGAAGCACTTTTCCAGACCAAAGCTTCACACAGGGCATTCAACTTCTGGGAACCCCCCAGCCCAACTCAGGGTCTGTGGACTTAACCTTCATCCCCAAGATGCTGTTCAAACACACAGCCCCTCAAGCCTCTGTTGGCTCCAGGCCTCCCTGAGCAACGTGGCTTGACTTCCTACTCACACCCTGAATTCCCTTTTTATTTTTAACATTGGACAGCCTCTTCGCTTTTAGTGTGCATTTTAACTTTTAATTTTTAAACGTTTTACTCGGCCTTTTTATTAATTTGGATGGTGAAGCATATTTTATTGTGTTCAATCTACTTTTCAGTCCAGGACATTTCTTAGTACTCAAGGTCACCCAGATTGGAAACCGGAGAATCCACAGGACCCCTCCCTCTCCCTCAGTGAGTTACAAATCCCTACTTATTCTCTTCCTCAAGATCTCTCAATTTTGTGTCCTCCTCTCTCAGTCACCTCTATTACTGCCAAAGCCACTTCCCTAATTTAAGCTACCAGACTTCCTTACCTGGAAATTTGCCTTCTAATAACAAACCTTGGTGGGGGGGTCCAAGTTATATTTTAACAACTAAGTTCTTTTTCCTTTTCATCTCCTTACTGCCTTCTAATCAAACCTGTACAATGGCACCAAATTAATATCCATATTTAAAATATTTTATTTCTAAATATAGTAGTATTTTATTATTCAGTACATGGCATTGGGACATTGGTTAGCCTTTGGAATAAACAAAAAACAAAAAACTTACATCCCAATATCATATCATCTGTGAAAATACTATAGTCTGGAAACCATAAAAGCTCCAAAAGAAAAACATAATTTAAAAATTCGTCTAGTGTGGGGGTGCCTGGGTGGCTCAGTGGGTTAAAGCCTCTGCCTTCAGCCCAGGTCATGATCTCAGGGTCCTGGGATAGAGCCCCACATCGGGCTCTCTGCTCAGCGAGGAGCCTGCTTCTCCCCCTCTCTCTGCCTGCCTCTCTGCCTACTTGTGATCTCTCTCTGTCAAATAATAATAAAAAAAAAATTAGTCTAGTGTGGAAAAATCTTTCCTAAGCAAGACACAATACCTAGAAGTCATAGAAAAATAAATTATCAGGTCTTATTTCCTATAAATTTTAAATTTCCTTATAATAAAAGTGAAAATAGGGCGCCTGGGTGGCTCAGTTGGTTGGGCAACTGCTTTTGGCTCAGGTCATGATCCCAGAGTCCCGGGATCAAGTCCCACATCGGGCTCCCAGCTCCACGGGGAGTCCGCTTCTCACTCTGACCTTCTCCCTTCTCATGCTCTCTCTCACTCTCTCTCTTTCCTAATAAATAAATAAATAAAATCTTTAAAAAAAAGTGAAAATAAACAAAGATAAAAGGTAAGTCCTAAATTGGAAGAAATTTTAAATATCACATATCAAAATGACAAAGGCTTAACATCTACATCACATAAAAATATTCCACAAATTAGGGGCACCTGGGTGGCTCAGTGGGTTAAAGCCTCTACCTTCAGCTCAGGTCATGATCTCAGGGTTCTGGGATCTAGCCCTACATAGGGCTCTCTGCTCATTGGGGAGCCTGCCTCCCCCTCTCTCTCTGCCTACTTGTGATCTCTCCCTCTCTGTAAAATAAATAAATAAAATCTTAAAAAAACATATTCCACAAATTAATAAGATAAAAATGAAAGTCCCAGTTTTTTAAGTGGGCAAAGGATTAAAACTATTAATTTATAAACTAAAAAATACAAATAGAAAATGTACATATGAAAAGATCCTCAGCTTCATTAGTAATAAGGAAGACAGATATTTTTAAATGAAATTCTGGCCTCAGAAGTTGGAAGAAATATAAAATAGTGGTAATTTCATTCAGTGAAAAAAAGTTAAGGGTGAATCACTGGGGCCATTCTGTAAGTCATTTGACAGTATTTTTCACAATTTTAAATGCTATATCCTCTTTGACCCAACAAATCCACTTGTAAGAGTCAAGAAAACACCTGCACCTGTGCACAAAAATTTATGTACAAAATACCCTTGAAGGGCTGCTTGTTACAGCAATTTCCTTCCATGAGGGAGTGGTTAACATCAATTAAATTACATCTATTCTATGGAATACTATGAAATCATCACAAAGAATGAAATAACCCATTTGTGGAAAGAGTTGCAGTGTGAAAATATAAGTCGTTAGAGGCATAGCTTGGCTGTATCTGTCTTATAACTAACAAATCTGAGTCACATGCATGTGTATATGAACATGCGTGTATATGTGTGTACGCAAACAGGCATACATTTGTGTGTGTGTGCATGCACGTACACATACACCCAAATACATAGCAAGGTAAACGAGGAACTGAAAGAATAAACCAAACTTAATAAGAGAGAATATAAGTTGGTGCGGAAAGTGATAAGAAAAGCCAGGATTCTCTCTGTATATGTCTGAACTTTTTAATCCTTTTGATAAAAATACATTCATGCAACACAAAAACTACAGCAGAGAATTTTGAAAATGCCAAAAAGGACAAAAAAGAAAATTAAAATCACGTATAATCCCATAGTGATCTTACTTAAATGAAAATCTGATCACTACACATACACAGATCACTGGCTTGCCCTTCCTATGAGATCAACTGCAAATGCCTTAGCAGGAAACATTCTCATCCCTTTGTCCTTGCTAGCTTCACACCCTCTTCTCCCCCAACCAGTAACCTATCAGCTGTCCAGGACTTGAAGTCTTCTGAATACTCCTGTTATTCCTTCAGCCTGAAACACACTCTCCCACCCCTGGCCGGCAAGCCGTAGTTGGTCCTGTATTCCCTTCGCTGCTTCAGATAACGGTACTGCCCTAAATGCTTTTCCTCTCCTAGCATTGGTTTACCTCCTCTGCTAGACCATCAGCATTCGACAGAAGCGATTCATCAAAGCCTGCCCCCACTCGCGTACCCACCCGGTGACTGGTACGGGCACTGGCTCCTGGTGCAACACTCGCTAGGTGATGAATGAGGGCATGCGTAGACGGAGGCATGCAAGCACGAGAGAAACAATATAAGAAAACAAGGTTTACTGAGCAGCAGTGGAGACTCAGCTTGAAATGTATTACATTTCAAGGATCCAAATCCATCATTTAACTCTGTCCCATCACTTTCTCAAACAACATCTAACACCTGGAGAGCAGAAGTCAAGCAAAGGGGAGAGAGCATCCGGGACAGTTGCTTAGGGATGCAGTGATGACAAAGGAGCCAGCATCATTCTGGAGTGGGGCTGAGCACGTGGGTAAGTGACTGGTTGTGGCTGGTGAGGAACCAAGAGCTGGAGTGACAGGAGGCCTGGGCTGAGGTAAGAGAGTGGGGGTGATGTAAGTTGCGAGGTAGGGTTCAAGGCAAAGCATTCCAGAGTATTCTTTGCCAAAGTAGTGCCAAAGTATGTAAATCGTAAATAAATACAAATGTATGCTGTGGGAAAGTCTTCTATGGCCAAGTATTTGGGAAACACTGGATTAAGTAGAGATAATTCTCAGTAGCAGGACTTCTCAGAGAACCGACTTCAGTAAACTGCTTTATGAAACGTCAAAACCAGGATGCTCTACCCACATTTACCAAGTGTTTTTGACATAGTGTATCAGTTTGCTAGGGCAGTTATAACAAAGCACCACAAACTGGTGGCTTCAACAACAGAAATTTGTTGCCTCACAGTTTTGGAAGCTAGAAGTCTAAGATCAAGGCGCGTGTACAGGGTTGGTTCCTTGGAGCCTGTGAAGGAGAATCCGTTCCAAGCCTCTCTTCTAGCTTCTCGGGGTCTGCTGGCAATCTTTGACATTCTTTGGCTTGTAGGATCACCCTGACTTCTGCCTTCACATTCACATGTCATTCTCCCTGTGTGCGTGACTGCCTCCCTATTTTCCTTTTCTATAAAGACACTAGTCACATAGGATGAAGGTTCCCCCTAAGACAGTATGACCTCATCTTAACTGACTAATTATATCTGCAACAACCCTATCTCCAAAGAGTCACTTTCTGAGGTACCACAGGTTAAGATTTCAACATATAAATTTTAGGGGAAAACTATTCAACCCGTTGTGTTCCTGGGTAAACTGTGAAGTCCCCTGGTCCTGGGGCCGTGACTCAGCCAGACCGGAAGGAGCTGCTGAAGCTTCTTGGTCTTGTCATGAGAATGAATTTAAGGACAGACATGCAGCGAGCGCAGCAGCTGAGTCACACAAGCAGGAAAGTTCACTGAAAACAAAAAGTACACCCTCGAGATATAAGAAGGGTTGAGAGAGAAAAGAGCTAGAGAAAGAGTGTGTGTGGGAGCACACACTGTGTGCCCTGGGGGTTGGATTTCTATCTTTTCTTAACAGTTGTTAACTAGAAGGTTGAATATTTATTACTTGGGGCAGAAAGCAGGGTTTCTGAGCCTTTTCTTCCTAATTTGGTCAGGGGGTTCCTGTAATGGCATCCGCCATCTTGGGTCAGTCTGGTTAGATCCAGCTTCTTGTGGAACGCTGCCAGGACCAGCCTCTGATGTTCCCAACAGCCGGCCATGACTTCCACCATGCTCGCCTCCAGGTACCCTGCTCGAACCTAACTGCCTAGGCTAACATTAGCATGCACTGACCTTTTGGCATGTAATGTTAGCAAAACTGCTGCCTGGCTGAACCCAGTTTGGGGAGGATCTACTAGCATAGATTCTCTATCATAAGATTCTTCCAAAAGAGAGATAAAGACAGGGGCCTCCATTCACTGAGAATCTAGAATGTATCAGGCAATCCAGGAAAGGCAGATGGGGTGATGACAATTTTACAAATGAGAAATGAGAAATTTACAAATGAGAAAAGAGATTCTGATCACTGAAGATACCCACCTAAGGCGACTAGCCGGGTTTTAAACCAAGGTCGGTCTCCTTCCCAGGCCACTTCTCTCTCTACTCCAACTTGCTGTTTCCCAAATGAATATGAACATCATTAAAGTGAGGTCCTTGCTGTGGAAATAATGTGGTTATTTTTCCACCCCTCACTAATGCCTAATCCATACTGAAAAGTGGTTGAGATTTGAAACAAAGCAAAGGCAATGAGGCTTCTTTCTCAGGGTTGAAATAAATCTGTTTAATACGTAGGAAGCACTCCTGGTTAAATGTTTACCTTTTGAACCCTACACTGAAGGAAATGGGTTCCTGAAGCTTTGGCTAATCTTTTAGCAAACTGTCAAACTAAAAACTTGGGTGCTTCTTGATGAGGATTTTAACTGCACTATTGATTATAGTGTAGCTAGAAACCATTTTCAGACTTATCTTCATATGATTTAATTGACATTGAGAGGTATTTTAATTGAAACGTTAGACTTCCTCAGTAGAACTACCCTTTGTTTCTAGCAAGGCAATCTAGCTTTTATGCTTTTAATCGCCATCTGTTGTTCAATAAATGTCAAATCGTTCCTAATGGTCTCTCTAAGCATAGGGTTGTTTTTTTTTTTTCTTTTTTTTAATTTGCTTTTGTACTCAGTGTTCGTTATGGGCAAATGAGTCCTTGCCGTAAAAGAGCGCCATTTCTCATGGTGCTTCAGTCCCGTTAGAAGGAAAAAGTGATTAGAAATAAAGAGACAAGAGAAATGCTTCTTTTTTTTTTTTTTAATTCTTCTCAGCAGTGGGGAGATTTAGAAAGTCTATAAAAATGTTTCCTCTCAGCACTGCTGGTGATTTTACTCCCATTCAAAGCATAAAAGGAACAGAGACCTCCAAAAATCTTTGAGTTGCTTAAATTGTCTGAAATGATAGAAGCTAACTAATATATTAAAAAAGGTGGGTAAGGGAGAACATCCACTGGACCTAGCCAAGTTTGAGATGTACCAAAGAGCTCTTGATTTCATTAGCCAATGGGGACTCTCTCTCTCTCTCTCTCCCTTCTTTTCTAACCTTGTGGGAATTTTGTAGAAATAAAGCAGAAGCCATACAAGCACTCCATATCCAGGACCCCACAGTGGATTCTGAACTGACTCAGACTTTCAGAGGTAGAAGAAGAGAATGGTCAGTGACTTCAAATGATGCTCAGCAATGAGAGGGAAGGAAAGAACCTCCCTGGGGAGATGTAGAAAATTCTCACGAAAAAAAAAAAAACAAGAATTTTTTGCTTTTCTTCATTAGCTTCCTAACACACAGTATCCTCCATGAAAGATCATCTTATCTTCCAAGGTTAGGAAACCAAATGACACTGGCTCTTTGGAGCCCTGGAGAGCCCTGGACATAAGGATTGTATGGCCGCTGGGAAGGGGGAGGGGTCTTTCATTGAGACTTGTATGCATTGGGGTCACTCACAATCAGCTTGCAAACCAAGAAGTATGCTTGATTGCTTGGATAAGGGTTTGAAATATTCTCCAAGGATTGGAAGAAGTATATTCTAAGAAGTAATTAGAATTGGTTGAAATACAGGGCTATAAATGGGGGACTGGCACAATTTTACAAGAAACAGATCATAACTCAACATTCTAATGACTTTTTCTTTGGAGAAGGTCAGTAAAGCTATTAACAAGGGAAGTGGGCATGCAGAGTTCTTCAACCCAGGCTGTGACTGAACTTTGAACAAAGTCCCTCCATCAGGATTCTGACTCTAATTACCTGGGCCACTGCCTTCGCTCAGGAGCAAGTGCTGAGAGGGGCTAAATGGGCAGCTGGGCTTCCGACTGCCCTTCTGCGAGTCTCTAGCCCTCTTCCCCGAGAGGGATAAGAATAAAGATGCTGACAAGCTCATTTTTTCAGGCACTATGGCCAAAAATACCATGGATTATTACAAATATTAAAGTCCTCCAGACCCAACTAGAATTTCCCACACAATTAAAAAAAAAAAAAAAAGAGGAGGCTTAACAACAGTTCCTCTCTCATCCTGTTCTCTTGGCTGAAACACAGGCAAAAATGCCAACATGGGCCACGGAGCCACAGAGGGATTTCGAAAGGGGACCTGTCTGCAGTGCCTCAGTTTGGAAACATAGCCTGGATAATTTCGAAATGAACTCACTTGCCCCGCGGCTGCTCTGTGTTACTTGTTTACACATCAACTATACTGCCCATTAGGTTTAAACTAAGGTTAGGGAATGTGTCTGTTTATTTTTGTTTCTCTGCTCCCCACCCTTCAGTACTCAAAACAGTGTCTGGAATCTCAACACATATCTGTTAAATTAAAAAATAAGAATTAGAAACTGCGAGTTTTCACGGGAGCCTCAGAACAGCTTTGAGTACCTTCCAAATTACCCTGATCTTTCCCAGTGACCCCAGAATTCGGAAGGGGGCCAGTATTCCCTTCCCACATCCTTCCTGCTCTCTCTAAAAATCCAGCACCCCTCCTATTCTTTTGTTCCTCTGGGGGTTCATTACTGACTTAGGATGAACTTGACCCTAGGCCTCTCCTTTTCAAGGCCAGGACCAAATTGATCACCAGAGTTAGTATCAAAAAAACTATAGATCTAGCCACATGAAAAAGTGCTCAACATCACTGGGCATCAGAGAAATACAAATCAAAACCACAGTGAGATGCCACCTCACGCCAGTCAGAATGGCTAAAATTAGCAAGTCAGGAAATTACAGATGTTGGCGAGGATGCAGAGAAGGGGGAACCCTCCTACACTGTTGGTGGGAATGCAAGCTGGTACAACCATTCTGGAAAACTGTATGGAGGTTCCTTAAAATGTTGAAAATAGAGCTACCCTATGACCCAGCAATCACAGTACTGGGTATTTACCCTCAAGATACAAATGTAGTGATATAAACCGAATGTTTATAGCAGCAACGTCCACAATAGCTAGATGTCCAACAACAGATGAATGGATAAAGAAGATGTGGTATACATATACAATGGAATACTATGCAGCCGTCAAGAGAAATGAAATCTTGCCATTTGCAATGACGTGGATGGAACTAGAGGGTATTATGCTAAGTGAAATAAGTCAGTCAGAGAAAGACAATTATGATATGATCTCTCTGATATGAAGAATGTGAGAGGCAGGGTAGGGAGTCCTGGGGGGTGGGGGGGTATGAAACAAGATGGGATCAGGAAGGAGACAAACCATAAGAGACTCCTAAACTCACAAAACAAACTGAGGGTGGCTAGGGGGTAGGGGGGTAGAGATAGGGTGGCTGGGTTATGGACATTGGGGAGGGTATGTGCTATGGTAAGTGCTGTGAAATGTGTAAGCCTAATGATTCACAGACATGTACCCTGGGGCAAATAATACATTATATGTTAATAAAAAAAAATAAAAACAACAACAACAACAAAAAACTCTATGTCAAGCTATAGCTCTCCCTAGGTAGTCTCACCCAATTAAAACATTTGACCACTGGGCTCCAGAATCAAAGTACTGTCTAGTCAAAATTGGGAGGAATAAGAGGGAAATACGTCGTCAAAAGGTCATACCTTCCTTGCAGATTATTTGTCACTCCTCAATCATAATGATTCCTGATGGCCTGTATTTATGTCTTATAATTGCCCTATGTATAGTTATATATGTCTTATGATAACATATGCCCAAAATGTCCTTTGCTTCTAACACTAGGTAGTGTTACTTTTATGTTGAACTTAACCCTTGTTGCTCTCAGCTTTAAAAAAAAA
>JAPYYJ010002043.1:0-13365 GCA_028533885.1 Nasua narica | reverse complement strand
TCCCGCCGCCGCGTCGCTCCGCCCTATAAAAAGGCTCGCCAATCCGACCTAGGCGCGCCAGTCCTGCGTGAGACTGTGTCGCCCCAGGTACCTGTGTATCCGAATAAACCTCTTGCTCTTTGCATCCGTGCCTGTGGACTCGTTGCTCCCTGGGAGGGTCTCTCCTGATCGAGGGACTACCCGCTCTGGGGGTCTTTCAAATGGCGGAGATTCTTGACCAGCGGGGACAAATGAACATGTCTACCGCATCCCTCAGGAAATCCGCAGGCTTCTTCTGTAGAGGATCCAACCCAGCTCTCTCACCCATGCCCTAGCCCGCCTTTGGATCTCGGGCATAAGGTCCCGTCAAAAAATCCATCCCGCTGGAGAAAGGGTAGGAAAGGGCAGAACTGGAGGAACAGAGGACTGGAGATAGAAACTTACGTCGATGCCATCGATGCCTGGAACTCCAGGGGGACCCGGGGGCCCGGGGGGACCCTGCTCGCCCGGAGGACCTCTCTGATAAAAACAGCACACACGGGTTAATGGAGCACGTTGGGCAACAACGAGAAACTGCCACGACGTCCTGAGGCCCCCACCTCCACCCGGTAAGGTCACTTCCCTTTGGAGAACGGAGTCTTGAAATCCTGTAAACGAATATGAAACTCCCAAGCCCCCCCCTCCCCCCCACCCCGGCTTCTTTGGTTCCGCCATATTCTGAATGAGGCTTAAATAGTGTGGTTAGAGCAGAATCTAGGCCCTAAGGTGGGCACTGAGGTCACACAGGCCTCAGCCCTACAGAGACCATTAAACCAAAAGGGGGTCTTGAAGAAGGGAGGGCCTAACGCCTTTTTTTTTTATTTTAAAGGAAGTTAGTAATGAAAATGGTGGCCATTCACCACCTCCATTTGGTTAGTCATTCAGAGTTAGTGTTTTGCCTAAAATGGAACGGCTCAGAACCGAGGCGCTCCACCTCAGATCGATTACAGGATCGTTTTGTAAATCTTTCCACGTCCACTAGAAATCAGGGAGAAATACTGGAGGAAAACTGGGGAGGGTTGGGGCAAAAGAGCTTTGAAACCCAGGAAGGTCCTGGCCTCATTTCGGATTTACCTGCATTGACACTCTCTTGCATAAGGTCTTTGCACCTCATTTTAAAACTACACCAAATTTCAGACTGACCCTAGGGTATTACCGCTTTTATCGCTTGCAAACAGCTAAGCTTTGATGGTGCTAGAGGGAATACTGGCGACTAAAAATAGCGTGAGCACGTTGCTTAGGGAATGTGAGATTTTTTTTTTTTCTCTCCTAATTTAAAAAAAGGGGAGGGGAGCTTCTTTCCTCAAGGAAACTTTGTTTTTCTAAACTCCAGTGACCAGACAGGTTACAATGGGGTCTTTGTAAGTGAAACCTCAAACCGCCGCTGGGCTTACCCGCCCGCTCTTGGTCCTCCCCCGCGCGGGAGAGAGGAGACGCCAGAGCCTTCGGGAAATTGCTGAAATTTTGACTGATGCCAACCAAGGCCGCCGGGTTCCAATCCCAGAGCGGCGGGCACCGCTAGCGTGGCTCGCGGTTTAATGCTGCCACCGCGGGCTGTTGGAGCTGTGAGGCAGCGTTAGGGCCGCGAGTCTGAATTCCTGCCTTCTCCAGAAAGGCCTGCTCTTGAATGCAACCAGGAGGGGCTGGGTGGGGGAGTTTAGAAGCAACCCGGTAAACCAGGTAAACCAACCAAGGTTAGTGGCGGGTCCCCAGTCACTAATGGCTTTCAGAACCTCAGCCTGCAGTTTTGGGGCCCAGGTGGGGGAGGAGACGCCTTTCCCGACCTAGGGGTCATCTAGGGTCCCCGACTCAGAGGGTACTCGCTGCAGGTGCTCAAGACCTGGAGGAAGAACACCAATGCAGAGCCCAGGGAAAGCTCTGCATCTCTCCCACAGCTCCCGCGAGGGCTGTTCCTCCACTTTTCCCTGGGTGCACTTGAAAAATGCAGGCACTTCTCGCCTTCCGCTTACCTGGTCAGTGGTCTCGCTGGGCTGGAGAAGAAAAGACAGAAAGTGAGAAGGCTCTCCCCACCCCCCCACATTCGCGCACAACTTACTTGAGCCATGCACAAGCAGAGCCCAGACAGCAGCAGTCGCAGCCCTAGGGCCCCTCGGTCCCGCGCCGTCCAGGCCATGCCCGCCACCCTCTGCTTATCCCCTGGACGGACTCTGCCTCCAGCCGCCCCACTAGGCTTCCGGACCCTTCACACGCATAAAGTGGCGCTTCTCCCCGGCAAAAAGCGCCCCCGGGAGTAGTCTGTCTTTGCAAAGGTGCCCTGCCGGGGAGGCGTATGTTCCTCCCGTTTTTGAATGGCCCTGGAGAGGGTCCTAGGGATTGGAGGAGAGCTTGCAGGCTGGAGGACGGATAGAATGACAACAGTCCCCCTTAACCCTTTCCCCGCGGCCACACAGGCAAGACCTGAACGCGCACCTCTGCCTCTCCACCCAAGTGTAGTCTCTCGCTGTCCACTGTGGGCGGCGAATGGACAGCCAGTGTTCCCGGAGAGAGGTTTAGGGGAGAAGGAGTGAGGAGACACCCAAGGTAGAACCAGACACCCCGAGGTGATTTCTACTTGCCAGGCTGTGGGTGGGACCTGTGTTTTCTTAATAGCTATCTGGTCCCTACTGTAAAGCCTGAACTCTTAAGTGAAAGAGTGAGGAGGAGGGAAGTTTGAGGAGGTGGTGGGAGGTAGGCTAGGTGGAAGTGTCCTTTGCAGGTGGTGTATGGACTCACAGTTGTTCGGACTGGCAGCTCATGGCAAGTTTCTCTCTGGGGGCGTAGTGGGTCACAATGGATCAGCATCCACTGAAGTTCAAACTGGAGAAAGACAGCAGACAGTCAATTCAGATTCTTTTGGAGGACAGAAGCAGGTCATTTAAGAGAGATAAGGTGGTAAGCGTGGTCCAATTGTTAAGTGACTGGAGACCAATTGGAACTGGTTGACTTCAGTGGACCAGTACTCTTGTTCCTTGAATACAGATTTTCCAATGGAAATGGACTGGAAGTCCTCCCCAAGTTTCTCTGATGGTTGAATATAGATGTCTGTAACTCTGCAATATTCCTGTGTAGCCCTTGGCAGGAACAGACCACTGGCACTAACTTTCCATTTCTATCCTTCCACATCCTCAAGATGCAGATTCTATTAAAAAGGGGCCCTGTGAAAACAAGGAACAGGCCAAATCACAAGCCAGTATGAGGGTCTGAATTGGAACCCAGACCTACTAAACTTCACAGAGAACACATGCACTAAGAGTTTACATGGGAGAAGATTAGAGACAGAGAAAGCCAAAGAGGTAGCACCTAGGAGGAAAGGAGAGGAAAGAAAATCCAGTCCTAGAAGAAATTTGCATGCTAGAGAAGACATTCACTCTGAAGTACTCACACCTTAAAATGGAAACAGGAAGGATAGGAAATGGAGGGAATGAGAGGGAAATCTAGAACTCAGGGAAAAAACAAGAGAATAGGGGGGCACCTGGGTGGCTCAGTGGGTTAAGCCTCTGCCTTTGGCTCAGGTCATGATCTCAGGGTCCTGGGATCAAGCCCCGCATCGGGCTCTCTGCTAAGCAGGGAGCCTGCTTCCCTCTCTCCCTCTGCCTGCCTCTCTGCCTACTTGTGGTCTCTTTCTGTCTGTCAAATAAATAAATAAAATCTTCAAAACAAAACAAAACAAAACAAAACAAGAGAATAGGAAACATTTAAGTTTGGTGTTCTCTCATTCATTGGTTGAAGAGATATAAAAATTTCAGACACTTGAAATTCAAATGTGCCCTGACAAGTTCTTATATTTTAACAGGTGTTAAGAGAGAAAGAAGGGAACAGGAGAGAAACAGTACAATGGAAGAGCTGAACAGGTCTGAAGCTGAAGACCTCAGGTGACAAGGTAAAAAAAAAAAAAAAAAAAGATATACACCACCCAGCACCTCCATTCTGGCCCATCTTCTTAAATTGAAGAAACTCCTTGCTAGTCATCTCAAATCAGATCTGTATTTCTTGGTCAGTTGATTCTTCTGGCATTATGCAAATGTGTGATTAAGTATTAAGGTCCCAAATCTAAAACATTATATCTTTTCTTTCATCCAGTAGTGATTTACACTCCATCCCACCTGCCAAAAGGTCTCTAGATCTGCTGGATCTAGCATTAAGTTAGATATATTTTTTCCATTTTTATGGAAACATCTAGAGTTGAGGGTACTGAAGGAAAGATCAGACTTGGAGAGGGTGAAGGATGAAGTCCTTTTCTTCTACCCATAATGAAGGGAAAGTTAAAAGAAGTTTTCCATTTTATAAAGGGGTGAAAATGAGACATAAGGCTGTCAGATTCCTACATTTGTACCTCTTCTTAGGTAATTCTAACTGTCCTGGTTGCTCTCAACCCTGCCATGGCTATTCTCCAGAAAATATGGATATCTGGAAAAATGAGGTAAGAGAGATGAAAAGAAAGTAAATAGCTAAACCAAGATATATTTTAAGATGGAAAGTTCTCTATAAATTGTATGAAAATTGTATATTCAAAGTATGAATTATTTAACAATAACATACAGGCATCGTACAAAAGAACTGCTTTTCAAGCCACACAATTATCTTACAGTTAATCACATCACTTTGTCAATTACTTTATTAGAGTGGTCTCATTTGCTTGGGAAGAATTTTATTTGGGTTTTGTTCATAACTGCAGTGGAAATTTGAATAAGAAGATAAAAGAAAGAATGGGACAACCTTCTCCTTCATGACTGCTAAATATCTAGCTGAGCCTCAAACACTTTGAAGTCATCACAAGTAAAGTGAGGCAAAGAGGTTAAATCACTTGCCATAGGTCACACAGCTAGTAAAAGACAGAATAGTATTCCAAATGGGCCTGATTGTAAAATAAGGGCTTTCTCTACTCCTCTACTTAGCCTTCCCCAAGAATATATCCCATCTCCAGAAAGAGCCATCATTTTCTAAGCCAGTAACCAAGTAATTTGGTGATTGAACATTTGTATTAAAGATAAATAGAAAAGAAGAATGATCTAGAAGTTAAAACTTTGTAAGCTTACGTCCAACATCTGCTAGAAAACTTCAAAACAAAACTAAGGAACTTCCCTAAGAAGTTAGACCTCTCCCTGCTTGCATGATTGTTATGCAAATACATCCAGAAGTAAATTTCTAATGCTTCTCCAAAAACTGACAACTAATTCTATATGCAGTTACATATACCTACGTATATGTATAATAAAATATCAAATAAGAAAGAGGTTTATAATTCTTGTTCTTCCATGATTAGGTAAAAATATAACCAGGATAGGAAAAGGTGTCTCACCCCTCCCTAACTCTCAAAATAAGAAAGACCATTCATATATTTTATTCACTAAGTCCTTTGTGAATTGGTCATTCACACTAGGCATGCATTGTATATGTTTGATATTTTGATTCTCAAAAAAATGCATAGCCTAATCACCTTGAATCACCACCACTTTAATTGTATGGCTAACCAGGAAACCTATATCCTTTGTTTAGATATTTCATTAAAGTTACTTATTGTAAATGCAAAATAATTCATTAAGCTGTTTTCTGAAAATCGTAATTTTCTCTGGATAAATTGGTACACCTGCTTAAATATGCAAGATGCAATTGTGGCACAGGATAATGGGGGAGTGAGATGTAATTCATCTGTGAATACAGGCTGGGTTGTTCAGAGTGCCACATAGATCAAAGGTTTCTGCACACATCTGTGCATCCACATAAACACCCACCTACGCACTAATAATCATCTTTACAACAACATTTTTTGGCATGCAATATGAATTCCAATTTGCATGTTAATTATTTTGAAGGAAGATTGGCAGAGTTCCTTACTAAAAGTCACTTTAATTACACGTCTAAAATGATGATTTCCACACGTTTCTCATCTTCATACCTGGAATCACTGTTCTCTTTGAATACCCACTGGCAAAATATATGTGACGAATATTTTAATTTAGTCCTTCAGTTAACATTTTTGGAGTCCCGATATAAGCCATGCGCTAGGGAAATATTCTAGGGAAACCAAAGATATTCTCCTCCCCCTAATGAGTTTACAGTGTGTAAAGCTTGAGAAAAATACAAGTAGAGAAATAAAGTTGTTTTTTTTAAAATTGGTTAAACAGAGTGCCCTAGCACAATTTATCCTTCTCAACATAAAATACTTCACCATTGTCTCAGGGAGAACTGAGTTGTGTGAGTGTAAGGTGCCTTATGTCATCCAGATTTGGCATCATCCAGTTCTTTTCTATAGAACATTAAGGTATAATTCCCCTAGGCCATAGGAGTGTCCAGCAGACAGCATATTGGAACAAGGAATTTTGGCACCAACTCTCTACTCTTCTAATAGTGCTAGTGATTTCTACTTACTTTTCTAGGTTGTTGAGGAAAATTAATAAGGTATTTAAGCTTTTCATAAAAATTAAGCAAAAACTAATAGCAGACAACTATCTTTTCCTCCTGAGAGAATTCTAATGGCAAACTATAGAACTTGGTTCGGTATTAATGAGAATAGCACAAGGCTTCATTTTTTTTGCATTGTGAATTATGATTAAATTTTACAAGTATAAAATACCTAAAAACTAGCTCTTCAAAGATAAGTTTTTTTTAATAGGAGAAATGTTTCATTAAGCTTTTGTCTACTTAGTGGCAATAGAGATTTAAAGAAATATTCGAACTCTGAGATCTCATTTTTCTTTTCAATTTATGCCAAAGTGTCGGTTTCTACCATCACGAGGGACCTCCTCCAAGGGAAGCTTCCTAGTTGCTAAGCAGGAGGCCCTGAGCTGCCCTGAAATCAGAAATTTCCCCCAACTCTCTGTAGACTAGGCCCTGCAGTTCCAGACATAGTGCTAAGAATTATCATTAAATATGAGTAGGTGATAGTCATTTGAATCATACCAAGGGCAGAGGTAGAACAGTGAAAGGAAAGAGCAGCAGACTTAGAGTTAGCAGACCTGGCATGTAGTACCTTGTTCATCTTTTTATCCGGTGTATCTTTATATAGCACACTCATGCGCTTTGAGAAAGAAACTATGGAAGACATAAAAATGTTTAGTACGTCGGGCAGCATCTAGGCCAAAACTGCTTTTGATGATATATAGTATTGCCGTTGACGTACAACATGGCTAAGGTCATCAGCAAGAGGATCACATAACCTGTAACATGTGAGAGAGGCCCTGAAGAGTAGTTGAGATTCTCATAAGCAGAGATGGGGAGGGTAAAGTTAGAGTTCTAAAGAGAAGAGGTGACAGTAACACAGCACGAGAGGAGGAAGTGATGTATACAGAAGGCATACTGTGGCAAACAGTAAACAGATTTTTTTTCTCTGTTGAAATCTAAGCTAAGGAATTTGAGTAGCATTGGATAGCTAATTACTGGACCATCATCAATGATTTTCTACACCATTGATATGGATGGGGAAAGGTGGCCTAATTTAAAAGGACACTTGAAGAGGATTCATGTGGTAATAAATACCTGATCCTGGAGTCAGAAAGAGACTACTTTAGTAGAAAATAAAGGAATGTTAGACCCTGAGCTATGGTAAGGCATCCTCAGTTATTTGCCCATTAAAAAAAAAAAATCACCCCCTCATGCCACATCCCCCTTCAGCTGCAATCCTGAAGCCTTTCCAACTGGACTTGCACTCCCAATACTCCAATAGGTCTTTTCTTGAAGCCATTCTCATGGGTTTCCGAATCCAGTATCAAATCCTGGTCCTCATCTAATTTGAACTGTCCACAGCATTTGAGCGAGTTGACCATTCTACTTAAAATTCTATGTCCCCTGACTTTCAGGGCACCACAATCTCCCGATTCTCTCGCTGTCACAGGCTGCTCTTGCCAGTCTCTTTGCCTGAATCCCCCTCATGTTGGCAACCTTAAAATGTTGGTTGTTTTACAGTTCAGTTCCAGAACTTCTCTACTGCATTCCTCAGTGGTTCATCTCACTGCATGGCTTTAAATACCACTTACATGCTGACAACACCTAGAGTTCTGCTCCCAGCTGGGCCTGCCTGCTGAACACCAGAAGAACATACCTAACTGCCTCCTCAGCATCCTCCCTTAGATGTCTTAAGGGTGATTAAATCCTGACCGAACTTGGATATTCCAAACGGGCTCTTGATATTCTCACTGATACCTGCTCTTCCCATCGTCTTTCCTGTCTCAATAAATGGTAACTATATAATTCTGAGTAATCACTACAAAAATATGGGTGCCACTCTTGATTTGGTTTTCCTTACACTTCAGATGTGTTTACTTTATCCTCAAAATGGGTCAGGATCTGACCACCTTACACCACCTCCAGCACTACTGCCTTGTTCCAGACCAAGACCAGCCCTGCCTGAGTTATTGCAGGAGTCTCTCAAGCTCTTCTTGTATTGTGCCCCTAAGTGTTCTCTCCTTCTCTCCTCCTACATTATATTGCCAAAACAGCAGCCAAGAAGATATTTTCAAAAAATGAGAACATAGTACTTCTCTGTCCAAACCCATCAAATAGCTTCCCATCTCACACAGCATGAAAGCCAAAGTGCTAACACAATTTCCCCAGCCTCATTCCATCACATTACCTCTCCAAGCTCATTGGCTACTTCTCTCATTGTCACTCCAGGTCTCCATGCCCTCTTCAAACACAGCAGACGTTACCAACGTCAGTCCCTTTTCACTCCATATTCTCTCTTTCTAGAACCCTCCTCTCTCCGGGAGCTACATGCTAATACCCCTAACCCCTTCAGGTTTCTGTTAAAATGTTCTTTTCTCAGAGGCCTTCTCTCCAGGCATCCAGTTTCCTGCTTCATTTTTCTCCATAGTTTTCATGAACACCAGGCATACTATATACATTTACTCTTTATCCATTTGTGTCCATCTCCTCTCCCCAGAATGAATGGAAACTCCTCTGGAGCTTTAATTTCTGTCTATAACTTAACAGGTGTTTAATAAATAGTTACCAAATGTTAATTAATGAATATATAAAGATGAAATGAAATATAGTGAAATAAGAATTGATAGTATTTATCTTCTGGTTTGATTATGACTTGAGGCAAACCCCTTCCCCTGTCTGGGTTTCAGTTTCTTCACATGTAAATTTAGAGGTTTGGAGTAGATAAAAATCAAAATTTCCTCCAGCTTTGAGAGTCCATAATTCTATTGACACCACATCGTAACCAAAGAAACCAAACACACAGAGATTAACACAAAAAGAGGAGGAAAAATAATATTGAATTAATCTCCTGACTTACAACCACCCAGTCTACATAACAAAGATTTCTTTATGATCTTAGCCCATATACATTTTAATAGAAATGGAAAAACTAATATCACTGACTTTTTTTTTTATTGCAACAGTATGGGCATAGCTGAGGCCAATAAAAAATTTTAGTGTTTTCAATTTTCCATTAAAAGCAAATTTGACCCTCTTTTAGTTTATATTCTAGTTATCCATAGTCTCTTCCTCTGATTATGGCCCCTCCTATGTTAGCAGATTTTTTCCTGTGTGCTTGTCATTTCATTGCCACCTAGTGGAAAATCCAGCTGATATTGTTAATATGGTTTACAATGCAGCAGGCTAGATTTTATCTCCAAAAAATTGTCTTCACAATCAGTATTCAAAAATATTCTATCAAATCACACCAAAGTGTTATAAGAGAATTTCCTGTGGTTATCTATACATAACATAACTATTTCTTTTTTATTTATTTCATACTTACATATGAAAAAGTGTTTGTAAAAGGTATATTTGTCAAAAAACAACTTAATAAGCAAACCTAATAGTTTAGCTATTATGCATAGTAGAGACTATGCATTTCTTAAATCACTGGAAAATAACTTTTCTACAATATTTCTTAAATACCAAAAAGAATATTAACTACAACCTCATAGTTGATTTTCCCATGTTATCATTTATGAAACTTTCATTGTTTCTGTGGAGATTAGTATGATTTAATTCTATGGAATAGAAAAAAAAGACAGATAGTTTCTCTATCACTAGTTTTGACAGCTCTTTCTGTCAATTCGCTCCCACATTTTCTCTGAATTTAACAAAAATAACAAAGAGTAACACTCTTGAAATACACTTTTAAAGACACTCTATCTTCTAATTATTTTCCACATTGGTTTATTTTGAATAAGCATAGGTAAAAAGAAAAAGGTTTTGAAAAATCATGTATTTGTAAAGCCACATCAACTTGTATCCTTCTTTAAGCCCAATCCCCTAGTGTACATCCCTGAAGAGGGAGAAAGGCTAACTTTGTTTTCTAATAGAGCTGTACCAAATAACTCTCCTAGGCAATCATGCTGACAACAAACAATAAAGAACCTGTCATAAAATAACATGTTTTTATGGTATGCTGCCAGAAAACTGAGCTTTGCAGTGGGATAAATGGCACCATCCTAAAATATGGGCACAAAGGAGAATAGGAAATATGGGATTTATTGCTTTAAAATCAAACTAACAATGTATTACAGCAGTACGTTGGGAAAAAATATAAAATGCTCTGAGCCCACTAAATAACCATGAATGATGAGAAGGTGTTTGAGTTGTAGATCACATGAGCAGCTATATTGCAAGCTTTATGAAAAACCTCTTGAAATTGGTTTCCTTTTCCAATTTAGAAAAGGGAAAGATACACACGATAGGATAGATATGAGAAAATCACAAACAAGTACAATATAAATGAGTCTGTTAGCATTAGTGCTCCATCAAATGTTGTTTTCAATTGCATTTTTTATTATGTAGTTCCTAAGGCTACCTTTTGACATTTGTTAATACCTTTAGAAGGGATGTTTGCTGTTGATTTATTTACTAAGGAAAAGCCAGTGTGATCTTGAGAAAAGTATTCAATTAATCTAGAATGTCAAAGATTAGAATGAATCCAATTTCATGAAGAAAAATTGAAAAATACACTCTTCCTTATTGTTTTTATGCTAGTGGCACATTTCACTCCAATTTAAAATCTCTCACACATTAATATTGACTATTTTCTGTCTCCAGATGGAGAGAAGGGTGCCCTATCCGTATACTTCTACCTCCCAAAATATATGGATACTATTACTTGTCACTGTCTTAAGTCTTCAGTAATTGCCAGCAACTTCAGATTTCAGCCAAATTGGTGAGAAGTCAAAACATAAAACAAGATTAAAAACAAGGGCTTAGGGTCAACTCATGGCACTTGAACTTGGACTTTGGGGACTTGTCTGAGTATTTGACTATTCTTAGTCTAGAAAAGTTAGGAGCAGTGTGGGAAGACTAATGAAACTTGAAAAGGAAAGAATTTATATATGTGGGAATTCCCCAATGAACACTTCTCTCCCTATAACACTGGACCCTATCTTCTCCTGGATAATGCTCATTCAGCCCCAGGGTTTCTCCAAACATCATCTTCTACAGTAAACATGATTGACCGCCACTCTCATGCCTCCCTGGCCTGATCTGGGTGGGGAGCTTCTTCCAGGTGCTTCCATTCATTGTCATGACCCTTATCAGGTCGTATTGTCATTGTTTACTTATCTCAACCCCTCATCCTCAAGAGACTGAACTGAAGAAGACAAGATCTGTGATTTATTTAACTTTATATATCCAGTATAAAGGCACATGATGAAAGTTTACTTAATTCATAACCATATAGGATTAATGTCTGAGAACATCTTTTATAGTGTACAATCTTCCTTTAAAAAAGGAAAGCATTTATTTTATTTATCCTGAAAAGTAAATTCTGAAAAATCTGTGCAAATCACAAAGGCCTTCCAAAACGAAAGTGAGGAAATACTTCAAAAGGAATGATATATGGTTATACATATTTTTACTTTTCTCAAGGGAAAGTTAATTGACACACCAGAAAATAGGTAGATTAGCAATTTTATGCCTAACATGGCTTCTTACAAGCCAAGAAGCCCTCTCGAAGTCACATCTTCAATGGAGAAATGGAGATAATCTGTTGATAAACAATTAAAAAATTCTTGCAAGGATAAAATAAGTTAATGGGAATGAAAGCATTTTTGAAACTTTAAATTGGCATGTTAAGGGTATTAAGATGCTTAAAAAGCATAAATGGGTTTTCCTTACATAGAATTTTCTATTTCTTTGTCTAATATAAGGTAAAAATTGAGGAATACATTTTGGTGACAAGTTTGAGTTTGACATTGTCACTGTCAGTCCTTGGATGTAAATGGGACTTTTTTGGCCTATAACTTTGACCTGTTTTAGTTATTATTACTACCACCACCACTATACATCAAATATGAAACTTTAATGAAGCCTTAGATTCAAGTCTCTTTTGTCTTTCCTTGTGGGAGAGTGAAAATTCGGTATAAAGGAAAAAAATTGTTCATGCCTGTTTCAATTACTTTTAACATTGGCTATAATGTACTGACTGAAAAGCTCCTTGCTGAACCAGAGGCAAAATATAATATTAGCTGCCAGGTTCTTTGTTGCATGCCTACATATGGCAGAATAAAATGGAGGATAACTGGTCCTAACTGGTCTTCATTCTGGTATGAGACTAGACTTGGCAGAAAACCTACAATCAGCTATAACATTATTAGCTAGATTGTAATATATTGGAGTAATATTGGGACTTTACCACTCTGGCAATCGAAGAGTTTAATAACGTCCTCACATCCAGAATTATAGTGATTTGAAATGTTTTACAAGGGATGCATTAAATGGATAATGGGTATTAAGGAGGGCACTGGTCGTGATAAGCACCAGGTGTTGTATGTAAGGGATGAATCACTAAATTCTATACCTGAAACGAATACTACACTGAATGTTAATTACTGGAATTGAAATAAAAACTTGAAACTACAAAAAAATGAAATGTTTTTCAAGACCAATGAATCAATAAATCAATTTTGCATGCACTTGATTGATGTTCATTATACTAAAGAGGTGCCTGAAGGTCTCCCTGCCCTTAGCCATGTTCCAGAAATGACACAGATACTGCAGAAATTTGGTGTTGTTGCCATTGCCCATGCCATTGCCACAGTCTTACTGCACAAGATTTGAAGATGGCATAATAGTGGTCCCATTGGCTTTTTAACCCAGCCACTTGAAGTGTGATAACTCATTAGTTGAAGAAATACTTTCTCAAGTGTCTACAAGCCAGAGCAGTAATGTGGCAGTTACAAATTGCTTCCTGTCCATCACAGAATATAGAAATTTCACACTACCTTTCACACTAATCACAGTTCTTCCCTTGAAAATAAGTTATTTGAACAATTCCATTACTGAGTGCCTGATAACCTTTTTCCTTTGGAGAAGTACACAGAAACAATTCAAAATCATCATATCACCCCTGCTACATGCCATGATAAGAGTTTTGTGACTAGAATTTAACAGTTCTATACAAGA
>JAPYYJ010002042.1:0-13366 GCA_028533885.1 Nasua narica | reverse complement strand
GGGCACGTGTTGTGATGAGCACGGGGTGTTACATGCAGGAAATGAATCATTGAACACTAGATCAAAAATTAATGTACTGTAAGATGGCTAATTAAAAATAAACAAACAAATATGATTTACACATGAAAAACATATAATAATGGGTACAGAATTTCAGATTTGCAAGATGAAATATTCTCCAGAAGGGTGTCACAAGAAATATATAAATATACTAAACAAAACCGAACTTTATACTGAACATGTTAAAAATGGCAAAATCACCATTAGGATTTTTTATGAAGTCTGATTCCATTTTTATAAAGATTTTATTAATTTATTAGAGAGCGAGAGCGTGGCACGAGAGTGGTGGGAGAGGCAGGAAGGGGAAGAATCGTGAGCCCACACGATTCTGTGGGCTCACAGACCCAAGAACTGAACTTGGGTTCTGAACACAGACCTTACGTGGGGCCCGATCCCACACCATGAGACATCCTGAGCCAAAATCAAGAGTCAGCGGCTGAACCGACTGAGCCACCATCCATCTCCGTGGGCATTAGTACTGGTGCATTCCCTGCTCTCTGCTCCACCGCTGTGCTGAACACTCCTGAAAATACACCCATGAAAAATCACGCCAGAGTTTCCTGGGGTGAGTCTGAGGACGAGCTCTGCTAGTTGTGGGGTGCTCCTGTGGCCTGGGATGGATGCTCTCTGTTCCCCCAGACCAGGGTGCCCATCACCCTTCTCTCCAGGGGACCTGCAGGGGACCCCCATGTCCTCGGGCACCTGAGGGCCACCTGGCCCAGGAATTCACCTTCTCTAGAGAGCAGAGGACAGATGGGACTTCATTCTCTGGCCAGGAATATGAACCCCAAGTCTGGGAGAGCTCTCCTGGGACTCCCGGCCCAGCCAGGCAGCCGTGGCCACCGTGTATGGGACGGAGCCAGGGCGGCTGGGCCGTGGAGGGAACGAGGGCCCTAAACCAGCCTTGTGTGGGGCAGTGCGGAAGCAGCAGCCCCTGCTTCTTGGGGAGCAGTGATGTGCGCAGGAGGAGGGAGGCTGGGGTGGAACCTTCTAAGCCACACCACAGTCCCTCCCTTGGTCCTGAAAACAGCAGGGAGGGAGCACTCAGGACAGAGATGCCAGGAGGGTTCCCATCCAGAGAAAGGGGACCCGCTGGAGGGCACTGAGGCCGCCGTCCCCGCTGGCCGCAGGCCATTTACACAGGATCACCTCCGGTGCTTCCTTAGCATGTTGTCTGTGTTCGTATGTGGACAGTGACTGGCCCACTCGGTGCAGGTGCACATCCAGTAGGTGGACTAGAACCTTCCAGGGCCTGCTCTGGGTCAGAGGACCCCCACCAGAGAAGCAGAGGATGTCCCTCTCCCTCCGGAGTGGGGGAAGTCAGCCACAATCCTGGGGCGGGACCTGGTCCAAGCGTGTGTTCTCTCTGAAACCCCGTGATCAGTGGGCACTGCTGGGCCTGAGAAAGGCCCCCTGAGCCCCAGCATTGGGAGCCGTGAGGGGCTGTCTCCCATCCTGGCCCCGGAGCAGGACCTGAAACAATCCTGTCTTTGAGAGGACAGGTCTCCTTCAGGAGCCAGGGAGGGGACTGGCCCGCTCCCCTCCCCAGGTCCAGGATGCCCGGGACCCTGCAAGAGCTCTTCATTCGAGCAGGAGTCGTGGAGAGCGTGGGTCTCGTCGGCCCAGCAAGTGAGAACCAAACCCCAATGCTCAGGTTCTAACAGAAGCAAAATTTCAATGTCCTGTTTGGGGGCAGCCACCTCCCCTCTTACGTGACCTTGGGGAACACCAGGGAAATTCTTCCTTGCTCTCCTGCCCTCAGAGGGAGGAGCTGGCCCCGAGTCCCGGGGTCCCCACCCTGTCCCGCTTTGGAGGAAGAGCCTCACAGAGGGACCTGGTGTTGGGAGTGTGGTCTCCCAGGGGCCTGGCAGCTGCATGGAAGGACCAGATGGCTTTAGGGGGAGGGGTGCTCACTGGCGACACTGCTCACCACCCCACTGCACTCTGCAGTCCAGGCTCCGTGCCCAGCGTAGGTCACGCCACCAGCACCGCACACACTCCGGCCAGGGAGCGAGCATTCAGCATCACCGCATTGCACAGAGGTGGAGAGCGACTCGCAGAGAGGGGAAGCAGATGGTTCGGTCACAGAGTCGGTCAGCAGCGGGGCTGCAAGGCCAGCATCCCGAGCCCCCGTTAGCCTAGCCAGGGACTCCCTGAGCCCAGAGCGGGCCCGCCCCTGCATGCCCAGCCACACACTGGCCCCAGGGCTCGATGATGGCTGTTCTCCCTGGATCTGAGGGTGTTGCTGGCCGAATAGGAGGCGGGTCCAGCTGGTGGGACAGACTGTAGCTACAGGACAGGGTGACGCGTGTGAACTAGCAGGGGCCACAGTCTGGTGTCCCTCTGGAGCCGGCCTGGGAGCTGCAGTCTGGGTGCCAGAGGGACCAGCACCCAGCAGGGTCTGTGCTGAGGAGGGAGCCACGGCCCCCGGGGACAGTCCCCTGTGCCCTCTCCTGGCTCCTGCGCTGCCTCACATCTCCCCACTGTGGGGCTCCAGGACCCGAAACCAGGCCCCTAGGGCTGCCCAGCTCCAGCTTGTAATGGGTTTGCAGCCCCCGGAGCAGCTGCATTTCCTGGGGCTGGAGGGAGGACTGGGTGCAGACAAGGACCAGGCTGGGGTAGATGCGGGGCCTCGTGGAGGGTGAAGGATGGGGCAGGCCCCGAGTCCTGGGGCACTGCTCATGTCTAAAGAGGGCTGAAATCCTGAATGCCTGCAGGGTCCCTCATTAAGGTAACAAAATCTTTCACACTTGGGCATCCTGGTGGCGGGCCCCTCCCCCCAGCCCCCTTCCCGCCCCTCTGACTCCAGCCAGGGCTGCAGCCAGGGGCGGGCTGGACCTCTGTCCCAGGGACCTACCAGGAGACAAGGCAGGAGGAGGCGAGGAGAAGGGGAAGGGGTGGACTGATCTTCTCCCGGCCCTGAGTCGGCCTCCCCGGCTGCCTCCAGGTCCTCTGGCCCAGTCCTGCCCTTAGCTGGACCCTGGGAGGGAGTCCACACTCCCGGCCAGCTGGATGGGGGGAATTCTGTGACCTTAGCATCCCCAGACATCCAACCCACCTGGCCTTGTGCCCTGCCTGAGCCTTGCTGCCCAGGATGAGCAAGGTTTCAGGGCTCAGCAGACTTTGGGGCCACAGAGCCTGGGCAGTGGTGAGGAAACACGGGGACCAGTCAGGTGTGGGCCGTGGGTCTCGTGCATGTCCACCATGGGGCTTGGTCAGGGGAGAGGGGTTGTGTGCAAGTCCCCTGCGCACCCCTGGCCCTCTCGGGAGGGAGGCCTCGGTGCCTGGTGCACCTGTCCTCCACCTCCCCTGGGAGGAGTGGCCAAGTTCAAGCATTTCCGTGTCCAACCTCAGGGACAGCTGAGAACCTGGGGTCCAGAGAGGCAGGGACGGGCCTAGGACAAATGAGGGGTACAGAGTCCATGGAGTGGGGCTGCTCGCCAGTCCTAGGCCAGCCCCAATCCTCCCATGAGGTTCACTAGGGGGGTAAGAGCCCCTCAGATCCTCGGGGATGGCTCCCCACCCTGTCCCATGTGGGGACATGACCTTGGCATCCCCAGACAGGTAGAGGTATGTGCTCCTGCACACACACACACACACACACACACACACTCACTCACTCTGACTGCCCAGCTGGGGGACAGAAAGGGAGGACACCCTGGAAAGGGGGTGGGTGACAAGGGGAAAGAAGAAAGAGGTCGGAGACAGCTGGGCCACCGGGCAGGGGCATAAGGACCCCTGGCAAGAACCCAGACCCATAGCATGGGGTGGGGAGACAGGCCAGGCTGATGGTCAGGGGTCCCCAAGGGCCCCAGGGGGTTGCGTGGGCACTGGGAGGGGACAGGGTCTGGGGTCCGGTGTCCATCACCATCCTGGGCACCTGGAAGTAGGAAGAGATACCCCCAGTCCAGACAAGGCTACAGCACAAAAAGCCTCAGCTTACTCTTCCGTCAACTGGGCTGTAGAGACGGGGTGTCCCTAGGGTCCCACAGGCTTGTAGAAGGGCCTGTTGGCCTTGGATCTCCATCCCTGACCCGCTGTGCTCCCTCGAGCTCCTTCTGAGTGGAGGACAGCCTGGGGGCTTGGGGCTGAGGACCTGGATTTGCAGAACGTGGCAGAACCCTGGACCACTGGTCTGGGGGCCACGGTCAGGACCCTCCTTGTTGCAGCCTCAGGGGCCCCAATTAGAAGAGGTTCCAGGGTCAGTGCTCTGGTCAGGGTGAGGAGGTCTCGGGAAGGAACCGAGCACTAGGACAGGAGAGGGAAACAGGGATGAAGGAGGCTTCTGAGGTTTCTCACGTCGCCCCCAGAGCCCCCGGGTCCTGCTCCTGTGAGACAAAGAGACACACAGAGATGACAAGACACAGAGAACGAACACAAGAGAGGGAACCAGGCGAAGCCACAGACTTCCCTCCACCAGGCTGGAAACAACATCCCGTCATTTGGCCCCATTCTCTCCCTGAGAGCACGGTCACAAGGGCCACCCAGCCTGGGGGGAGGGGATTCCACAGGGATGTGTGACCGGGATTCGGGAATCCCCGGGAACCGCTGTGGGGACTGCCCAGCACATGGGCGTAGACGAGGCCCTGGGACCTGGGCCTAAACATAATGGGAGCCCCTGGCAGTCTGGTCGCCAGAGGACAAGGTCAGAATCAGTTCACTGCAACCTTCCTAGGGGGCTGAGACACGGGCAGGAGGGGGGTGGCCTTGCTGGGACCCCAGAGCAGACCCAGGTCCCTCTGAGCTGGGTTCTGTGCCCCGCCAGCCCCCCGCTAACCGTCGCATTGTCCCGTGTGTGTACCGGCCTCCTGTGACAGCAGGGACCACACGTATGGAGAGGTCCTCCCCCTGATGGCATCCCTGGAAGTAAAAGGAGACCCCACTGTGCTGACGGGGAGCCCGGGGAGGCCCTGAGAGGCCCAGGGTCTGTCCGGGGTCACAGTCCCGGGCACGAGCAGGAGCCTGGTCCAAACCCAGCTCTGTGTCCTCCCAGCGGGGACCCCGGCTGCACCCAAGCCTCGCGGGGGCTCTGGGTGGGCTGTGCGGGTGTTGCTGTGTGGATGGGGCGTGGGGGGGAGGGGCCCTCGGGGGCTCCGGTGGGAGGAGGAAGTCGGGTAAGGGGCCCCCAGGCAGCGATGACCTCACTTCCTGACAACAGGCCCAACAGAATTCGGAACCCGCGTTACCAGGCGCCCACATTCCAGGGACAGCCCCCGCCCAGCTCATTTCGTTGGAGACCCTCGAACGAACAACATGTTCTTGTGTTGTTGCATCCCGAAGTCCGGAGGCTGCAGGCGGAAGGCCGCGCGCCCTGCCAACACTGGCCCTCGCTGGGGAGGTCGTGTCAGGGCTCCCCGACGCCTCTGGCCATTCGGCAGGAAGGACCGAAAGGTGACACCGGGAGGCCCAGGGCCACCCAGCCCCACACGCTCTGATCCCACCTGTGCAGCCCCGGTCCCCTCCCCGTGTGTGTGTGTGTGTGTGTGTGTGTGTGTGTGTGTGTGTGTGTGTGATGAGGGTTCCTGTGAGGTCCGCCCACCCCAAGAGCTGGTTGATGAGGGGTCAGATGCCCACTGGGAGAGTCACGTTCAAGGTCAAGGCTGGCTGGGTGGGGCCGGCGCGGTGGGAGGCTGCCCCCTTCTGCCCAAGGTTTGTCCCAAGGGCCCTGCAGGTGTGGGTCACTGTCCCGGGTGCAGGACTGGGCACTGGTCTGTGTCTGCTTGGGGAGCGGCAGGGGGACTGGGCAGGATGACAGCAGGGACGGCCGGGCAGGGCTGTGATGCTTCCGGGCCGGCGACCGGTCCCTGTCTTTGCAGAAGGCCACTCAGGAGGAGAGAGAGCTGGTGGACATGACTGCCACCTTGCCCCAAGAGTCCCCAGTGCCCGGAACCCCTCCACTACGCGAGGGTGAGAAGTCGGGGGACCTGGGGGGGTGTGGGGACGGGTCGTGCTGGCCCCACAGGGACGAGCCCCAGAGGCTGGTGAGGGGCCAGGAGCAAGGACCGGGCTCAGAGCACCCAGCGGGGGGACTGCCGTCCGGGAGACGTCCCGGGGAGGGCTCCTTCCTGGCTGCGGCTTCCCCGGGAGGCCCCGGGCTGGGTCCTGTCTGTGCAAAGACACACGCAGGTGAGCTGCTCTCCTCTCATAGCTGCTCCTTCCGAGGAGCTCGGGCCACCCACAACTTCGGCGCCAGCTGGGGCGGCGGGGACAGGGCCTACTACAACTTCTGCAGGAGATCAAGAGCCAGTCCGTGACCTGGACCCGGCCAACGGGGAGCCTGGCGCGGCCCGGGAAGAGCTGGTGCCAGCTCCGGTCTCTGCCCCTGCTGCTATCCCGGCTCGTCCCTTGATGCTGACCCTGCCCCAATCCCTGCCTGTGCCCCGGATCCTGCCCCAGACCCAGCTCCTACCCTGGGTCCTGCACCGGCAATCGCCACTGCACCTGACCCTGCGCCCGCCCCTCGCCCTGCCCCTGCCAGGACCGCTGCCCCTTCCCCTGCCCCTCCCCCTGCCCCTGCCTGTGCCCCGGATCCTGCCCCAGACCCAGCTCCGGCTCCCATTTGGGTCATCGCCACTGTACCTGACCCTGACCCTGCTCCTGCCCCTGCCAGGACCCCTGCTCCTTTCCCTGCCCCTGCCCCTGCCCCTGCTTGTGCCCCTGATCCTGCTCCAGACCCAACTCCTGCTCTGGGTCCCGCTCAGGCCATCGTCACTGCATCTGACCCTGCCTCTGCCACTCCCCCTGCCCCTGCCAGGACCGCTGCCCCTCCCCCTGCCTGTGCCCCTGATCCTCCCCCAGACCCAGCTCCTGCTCTGGGTCCCATTTGGGCCATCGCCACTGCACCTGACCCTGCCCCAGCCCCTGCCCCTTGCTCCTGCCCCTTCCCCTGCCTATGCCTCTGTTCCTGTCCCTGACCCAGCTCCAGCCCTGGCTCCTCCATGGGCCACTACTGCTGACGCTGCCCCTCCCCTTGTCCCTGTCCCTGCTCTTGCATCTGTCCCAGCTCCTGTCCCTGCCCCTCTCCCACCCCCTGCCCCTACTCCTGCTCCTGCGGGGCTCCCGGAGCCACACCCCGAGCCCACAGCTCTGTGGGGAGAGCGCCCCGTACAACCACCCTCAGCTCCATCCCCCGACCCCGACGCCCCCCCAGAATGTGTCATCCCCTCCCCTTGTGTCCTTTCTCTCTGGTACATAGTAATGGTTATAGTAGCTTTCCACGTCCTGTATGCTGTCTATTACTTATTTTAAATAAAGTTAATCGTTTTCACTTGAACACGAGCTGAGCATTAAGTCCACCCAGCAATCTCCCGCCGACCAGAGATCATCGCTGCGGAGTGTCTCCTTCCCCAAAGGTCACCCCGAGCCCAAGCCCTCCCTGCCCATTGCTCCCACAGCCCGGCTTCTCCCACCCCCTAAGCTGATTTCCCTGTGTTCCTTCACCTGTTCTGGAGGTTTCTGCAAGTGGAGTCGCACAGTAGGTGTCCACCTATTTTCAAAGGGGATGTGTTTTTTTCTGTGTTTATTTGACAAAGAATTTCCCTTCTTTGATATTGAAACCCCCAATGGATTACAGATGGGATGGAATCATAGAGGCCCCTTTAGTGGATATGGGCCCCCTGTTCCTGCTGGGACACCGCAGCCCGATCCCACACAGGACAGGGAAACCAGGGAAATGCAGGAAGCTGGAAGACACCCCGCAGAGGACAAACCCATCGCTCACAACCCGTGGCCAGAGAAAGGCTCCCCCTGTCTCTGGTCCAAACCAGACTCCATGTCCCGGGGTCCCACAGGGACAGACCAAACCCATCAAGTTCAGGGGGAGGACAGGCACCGGGGAGACAGGGATGCGGGAGCTCCTGGGGAAGGACTCTGGCAAAGGAAACTCTATGGGGGCAGCACCGGTCACCCTCAGACCAGCAGGTGTCCGGTCTGGGGATCAGCAGCCTGGGGAATAGCGTGAGGACATCGAGGTCCCTGCAGGTCCCCCAAAGAGAAGGGTGCCAGGCACCCCCGTCTCGGGGAGCAGTGAGCAGCACCCATTCCAGGCCTCAGGGGCACCCCTCACCTACCATTGCTCGGGCTCGGACTCACCTGGAAACTCTGGAGCGGTTTCACAGATATATTGTCAGGAGTGCTCAGCACAGCAGCGGTGCGGAGAGCAGGGAAGGGAACGGCGCTAATGCCCAAGGGGACGGATGGATCCCGGTCCCAGTCCTCATGATGGGATCTCCCGTAGCTACTGTCCCGGTGTCGTCCAGGGCACGGGACCTGGGATACTCCTCCTGGGACCCACTCCTGTCCCCTGCTCCTGGGAACACTCAGAATTGTTTGAGGAGGTGGAGGGTCCAGGGTGACAGAGGCCGAGGAGAATGAAAGTCCACACTGGGAGGACGACAGAGGCCGAGGAGATGGGAGGTCCGCACTGGGAGACGACAGAGGTCGAGGAGAAGGGAGGTCCACACTGAGAGGACAACAGAGGCCAAGGAGAAAGAAGGTCCGCACTGGGAGGACAACGGAATCCAAGGAGGAGGGAGGGCCACACTGGGAGGACAGCTGGACGTGCCCTGAGGCGCCCTCCAGGGCTCAGGCTTTGAGGCGAGCAGAGGACTCCAAGGGTCTGGACTTGGGGTTTTCCTCTCCTCAGATGGGGACACTGCAGAAGGAGCAAGGGGCCTGCCAGTGGGGGGTAACGGCCCTGATGTGGACAGATGGGGCAGGTGAGGCCGAGACCCCCGGGGATGTTCCTGGAATCCGGACTGAACAGGTCTTCAAAGCTGCAGATTGGCCGGGGTCCTCTTCAGGCTGAGGAGGAAGATAAGGGGGGCACTGGCGACAGAGCAGGCTCGGTTTACACAGGAGAGGGCTGAGCCGCTCCTCTAGGGGGAAGTGGGTCAGGTCCAGGCTCATGGGCACAGACCTTAAGGCCATTGTGCTCTGTGACATAAGCCAGTCCCTAAAGCACAGATACTGGGGGACCCCACTTGTGAGGGGCAGAGAGCAGCCCCGTTCATAGAGGGGGGGAGGAGCTGCTGGGTGCTGGGGAGGGGAATGGGGGTTAGGGTTTCGGGCATAGACGTTCAGTTTGGGGTGATGACAAAGTTGTGGCGACGGATGGAGGTGGCAGGTGCAGAACCGTGAAAGTACTTATTGCCACTGAATTGACCCTGAAACGTGCTTCACGGAGTCCGCTGTATGTCACTTACACGACAGGGACGTGGTGAGTCAGGAGGTCCGGGCCGTCGCAGAAATGAGCCCTAGACGCCCGTGCTGAGGACCTGACCACCACAAACACGCACGCACTCAGCAGCCTGGTCCCAAGTCCACGGGGCAAACACAGACACGAGCCGAGGGGGACAATCACAGTGGGAGGTTTCAAAGCCCTATGTCGTCGTCAGTAATGGATGGGCTGATTAGACAACCTGCAGCTACAGAAGGCCTGGACACGCAGACCGATGAGACCGTCAGACAGCAGCACACACGCGCTGTGTGGCCGCAGCGGAAGGCACCGTCCTCGGGGGTCCACGGGACAGTCTGCAAGACGTGCCCAGTGCCGGGTCCCAAAACAAGCTGCGATACACGGAAGATGATCACTCTCACGCAAGGCATGCACTCTGACCACAGGGGAGCAAGAGGAGAAAGGCAGTGGCGAGGTCCCCCAGGGCCCCCCCCCAGATGCCAGCGGAACAGCCTGCCCCGAAATTACCCATGGAACAGAGGAAAACATCGAAATGTCTTCTGAGCTGAATGAAAAGGAAAGCAAGCTGGTGATGCCGCCCTGGGAAACAGTGTGGAGGTCTTCAAGAAGTTGAAAATAGAGCAACCCGACAACCCTGCAATTGCTCTACTATTTACCCCAAAGATACAAATGGAGTAATCTGAAAGGCCACCTGCGCCCCAATGTCTATAGCAGCAACGCCCACGATAGCCAAAGTATGCAAAGAGCCCTGACGTCCATCGACAGATGAATGGATATATACAGAAAAATAGTCCGATGTATATTACGGAGTCATCAAAAATGAAATCTTGGGGCCCCTGGGCGGCTCAGTGGGTTAAAGCCTCTGCCTTCGGCTCAGGTCATGATCGCGGGATCCTGGGATCGAGCCCCGCATCGGGCTCTCTGCTCAGTGGGGAGCCTGCTTCCCCCTCTCTCTCTGCCTTTCTCTCTGCTTACCTGTGATCTCTCTCTTTGTCAAATAAATGAATAAATAAATAAACAAATAAATAAATAAAATCTTTAAAAAAATGAAATCTTGCCCTTTGCAATGACATGGTTGGAATGAGAGGATATGATGCTTAGCGAAAGAAGTCAACCAGAGAAGGACAATTATCATATGACTCATTGATTTGTGGAATTTAAGAAACAAGACAAAGGATCCTAGGGGAAAAGAGGAAAAAAGGAACAAAGATGAACCAGAGAGAGAGAAAGCATAAGAGACACTTCAACTCAGGAAACAAACTGAGGGTTTCTGCAGGGGAGGCGAGTTTGGGAACGGGGTGGCTGGGTGATGGGCATCGGGGAGGGTATGTCCGTGGTGAGCACTGTGTGCTGCGGAAAACTGAAGGATCTCAAACCTGTATCCCTGAAACAAATAATCACATTATAGGATCATAATAAAAAAGAAGTGAAAGAAAAAATTTAGGATACAAATGTAAACTAAGTAAAAATAAATAAATAAATAATCTCACTGATAGAAAGTAAGAATGAATGAAAGCAAACAAGCGATCCAACGAACTGGAGTCACCACACTCTAATTTTAAGCTAGATTACAAAACTGTTGTCGTCAAATCAGTATGGTACTGGCATAAAAACACAGGTCAATGGAACACAATAGAAAGCTCAGAAACTGATAATCATAGTAGTTTTGGCAAAGTTTATTCTTTAGTGTATTTTTTTTTAAAGATTTTATTTATTTGACAGAGAGAGACACAGCGAGAGAGGGAACACAAGCAGAGAGGGAACACAAGCAGAGGGAGTGGGAGATGGAGAACAGGCTCCCTGCCGAGCACAGAGCCCGATGCGGGGCTCGATCCCAGGACTCTGGGATCATGACCCGAGCCAAAGGCAGCCGCTTAATGACTGAGCCACCCAGGCGCCCCTATTCTTTAGTGTATTAAAGGTATATTTAAACTTAGCACTGATAGAATTATTTACTCTGAATGATAATTCTTAATATTTATGTCCCGTTTCAACGTTTGTTTCCAATAAATGCATTCTTTAAACATGCTATTTTATATAAATATATATTATAAAATAATTCACATTTTTAAGAGAAATTAAATTCACTTTAAAAAACCCACCACGGAAAAGGAAATGGACCTATATCCATCATCACAACTGGGAACATCACAAAAGAAAACAGTCAGACACACTCTGGTATCTGATGGAAGAATGTGATACTACTTAAGTAGTTCTGCCAATATGTTCAACCCATTGAAAGCTATAGATGCAGCTACTCATTTACAAAAACACAAATGTCAGAGAAAAGAGTCCTAACAAAGAGTATGAAGGCATCACCAATGAACCCACACTGCATATATTCTGACAGGAAAAATATTTTCCCAACAAATAAACTGTAAGACGAGAGAGAGAGAGAGAGAGAGAAGAAACAGAAGAGAAGAGAAGGAGGGAGGAAGGGAGGAAAGAAAGAGAGAAAGAAGAAAAGAAAAGAGTAGGAGGGTGAAGGAGGAAGGAGGGAGGGAAGGAGGGAGGGAAGAAAGAAAGAATGAAGAAAGAAAGAAAGAAAGAAAAAAAGAAAGAAAGAAAGAGAAAGCAACCTCTGTAGCTAAGCCATACAAGTGTGGTCTTAACTTATGACACAGCAGCAGAAAATATACAATGGGGAAACGACTGTCTCTTCAGTGAATGGTACTGGAAAAACTGCACACTAAATGCAGAAGAACGTGACTGGATCACTTTCTTACATGCACATACAAATTATGAATGAATGAATGAATGAATGAATGAATGAATGAATGACTTAAATATAAGCACTGAATCCATAAACCTCCAAGAAAACACAGGTAGTAAGTTTCACGATATCGGTTTTGGGGAAGAGTCTTTTATATCACACACCAAGAGAAAAGGCAACAAAAGCAAAAATAAAGAAGTGGAACAACATCAAACTAAAGTTTCTCAATAACAAAAGATGGAGAAGGCAACCTACCCAATGAGAAAAAATATCTGCACATCCTATGTATGAAAAGAGGCTAACATCCAAAATATACAAAGCTGAATAAATCCCAACAAATCCAAATCCAAACAAAACCTGAATAAAAACTGGGAAGACTGGGCGCCTGGGTGGCTCAGCTGGTTAGGGAACTGCCTTCGGCTCAGGTCATGATCCCGGAGTCCCGAGATCAAGTCCCACGTCGGGCTCCCAGCTCCTTGGGGAGTCCGCTTCTCACTCTGACCTTCTCCCTTCTCATGCTCTCTCTCACTCTCTCTCTTTCTTAATCAATAAATAAAATCTTTAAAAAAAAAAACTGGGAAGACTATGTGAATAGATACTTTCCAAAGATGACATACAGGGAGCCAACAGACACAGAAAAAGTTGTTCACCATCACGAATTGTCATCAGGAAAACATAAGTCAAAACCGCAATCAGCTATCAGCTCACAACTGCTGGAATGGCGATCGTCCCAGACAGACACCAGGTGTGCTCAAGGGTGTGTAGACAAGGGGACCCTGTGCACTGCTGGTGGGGATGGAAATGGGGGCAGCCACTGTGACGAACACGGTGGGGGCTCCAGGGGAAAATTAACACAACTACCCCATGCCCCACTAACTGCTCTACTGAGTATTTCTTTGAAGAACACGAAGCACTCCCTCCAAAAGAGAGATGCACTCCCGTGTTCACTGCAGCAGTATTCACAGTAACCAGACCTGGAAACATCAACCTGGGAGCATCGTGCTGAGTAACTCAGACACAGAAAGACAAACACCCGAGGCTCTTGTGGACATTCCACATGGAATCCAAAAAGTACTGAATGCACACACACCGAGAACGGATGGCAAGGGGAGAGGGGTGCAGGTGGTTCAAGGTCTCATGTTTGAGTGATAAAACGCACAAATCATGGAATGTTCTGTGCCGCATGGAGACTACAGCTAACCCTGCGGGATGGGGTCAAGGCTCCCCCACTACTTGAAATACTTGAAAGTGTTCCTAGGAAACCTTTCACAGCAAAAATGATGTAAACGGAAAAAGGAATCACCATTCATTTCTACAGGAAAATGAGTGAGCATGCGCAGACACCCGAAGTTCTTTGGCTCTTCTAGGGTCTCAGGACATAATATCCTAACGGATGC
>JAPYYJ010002041.1:0-13367 GCA_028533885.1 Nasua narica | reverse complement strand
AACAAAAGCAACAAGAACAATGCAGAGCCTCTTACACTGATCCTGGCCCCTTGGCAAGGGTGTTGCAACTCCATCTAGGAAAGGCATCTGAGAATCAGTGCAACAGGTCCAACTCCAGAAGACCAATAGTATCTTCAGGTGAACACCAAGTTTATAGACCACCCAGGACTGAAAAACTGCACTAGGGGAAAGTAGTGTATAGAATTTGAGGTTTCTTCTTATGATTCTTTAGTCTTTCGGTTTAAAACATCTTTTTTTTTCTTTTTTTCTTTTTTCTTTTCAAATACTTTCCAATTTTGTTAAGCCTTTCTTAAAGTATTTTTAATGTTCATTTTTACATTTCCATTTTATAAATATATTATTTATATTTGGTTTCCTTTCATTCTATTTAATGTTATTTTTGAATATCTATATCTACCGATATTTGTATCCAAATATATGTAAGATATTCTTTTTTTTTTGAAGCTTATGTATTTATTTATTTGACAAAGAGAGACCATAAGTAAGCAGAGAGGCAGGCACAGAGAGAGGAGGAAGCAGTTTCCCTGCTGAGCAGAGAGCCTGATGCGGGGCTGGATCCCAGAACCCCAAGATCATGACCTGAGCCGAAGGCAGAGACTTAACTGACTGAGCTACCCAGGTGCCCCAAGATTTTCTTTCTTTACAATTATGAGATCTAGTGTCTTCTAACAAACAGACCAAAATACACTCAGGACCTGGGGTATCATCCTCTTCTGTCCACTTGTTTGAATATAGTCTCCCTTTTTTCCTTTTGCCTTTCTTTTTTGTTTTCTGATCTCTTCTGATTTGTCTATTTTATATTTCAGTGGGGTCATGTTGATATTTTTGTATTTTGTTTTCTCATTCTTTTATTCTCCTCTGAACAAAATGGCAGGATGGAAAAATTCCCAGAAAAAAAAGAACAGAAGACAGTAATAATTGCCAGAGACTTAATAATTATGGATATTAGGAAATGCCCAAGGTAGAATTCAGAATAACGATTATAAAGATACTAGATAGACTTAGAAAAAAGCATCAAAGACTCTAGAGAATCACTTAATGGAGAAATAAAGAACTAAAATTGAATCAGCTCAAACTAAAATAGGATATTTCTGATGTTCATTAAAACTGGAAGACCTTACTGCTAGGGTGAATGAGAGAGAGGTGTGATTTAGTGATATCAAAGATAAAATGAGGGGAAAGAAAGAAACTGAGGAAAAGAGAGACAAACAATTACTGGTTCATGAGAGGAGGATATGAAAGATCAGCAATATCATAAAGAAAATCAATATTACAATAATTGAGTTCCTAGCGGAATAGAAAAGAAAGAGAGCAGAAGATACATTTGAACAAATAATAGCTGACAACTTCCCTAAACTGGGAGAGGAAACAGGCATTCAAATCCAGGAGGCACAGAGAACCTCCCCTTAAAATCAACAAAAATAGATCAACATTCTGCCATATAATAGCAAAGTTTGCAAATTTCAGAGACTAAAAAAAAATACTGAAAGAAGCTCGGGACAAGATGTTCTTAATCTATAGGGGTAGGAAGTGCGGAAGACCTGTCCACAGACATCCAGTAGGTAGATAGGAATGGCATGTTATATTCAGGGTGCTAAATGAGAAAAACATGCAACCAACAATACTTTACACAGAAAGGATGACTTTCAGAAGAGAAGGAGAGATAAAGAGCTTTTAGGAAAAGCAGAAACTAAAAACTAAAAACAGAAAAATACAGAAACTAAAAAAAAAAAAAAAAAAGTGATCAATAAACCAGCCCTGTAGGAAAGGAGTTCCTTTAAGCAAAGAGAGAGCCCAAAATTAACATAAGTTAGAAAGGAACAGAGATAAGATACAGAATCAGTGAATTTATACATAATACAATGCACTAAATTCATATCTTTCAATATTTAATCTGAATGTAAATGAGTTAAATGCTCCAATCAAAAGACACAAGGTATCACGTTGGATTAAAAAATAAATAATCATGGAGGGCACTGTGAGAAGGAAGGGAAGGGTGAAGGGGGGAAATCAGAGGGGGCGATGAACCATGAAAGACTGTGGACTCTGAGCAACAAACTGAGGGGTTTGGAGGGGAGAGGATGGGGTTTTGGGCGAGCCGGGTGGTGGGTATTGAGGAGGGCACGTATTGCATGGAGCACTGGGTGGGTGTGGTGCATGAACAAACAATCTTGTAACACAGAAAAAATAAAATAATCATATTTGGAAATAAATAAAGAAATGAATGAATGAATAAATGAATATCCATATACTGTCCACAAGAGTCTCATTTTAAACCCAAAAACACATCCAGATTGAAAGTGCGGGAGTGGATAACCATTTATGATACCAATGAACATCAAAAGAAAGCTGGGTTAGCAATACTTTTAACAGAGGAATTAGATTTTATTTTTTTTTTAAATTTTATTTTTTATTTATTTGACAGATCACAAATAGGCAGAGAGGCAGGCAGAGAGAGAGAGGTTGAAGCAGGGTCCCTGCTGAGCAGAGAGCCCAATGCGGGGCTTGATCCCAGGACCCTGAGATCATGACCTGAGCAAAGGCAGAGGCTTTAACCCATTGAGTCAACCAGGCGCCCCAGGAATTAGATTTTAAAACAAAGACTGTGATAAGAAATGAAGAGGGACACAATACCATACTTAAACGAACTATCCAACAAGAAAATACAACAATTCTAAATAAACTCTTAACTTGAGAACATCCAATTATATCACCCTATTGATAACCAAATTGAAGAAACACATTGATAATAATACAATAACAGTAGAAGACTTGAACAACTTGTTCACAGCAATGGACAGATGATCTAAACAGATCAACAAGGAAACAAGTACTTAGAATGACATAATGGATGAGATGGACTTCACAGATATATTCAGAACATTCAATCCTAAAAGCAACAGAATCCACATTCTTCTCAAATGCACATGGAACATTCCCCAGAATAGATCACATACTGGGTCACAAATCAGGTCTCAACCAGCACCAAAATATTGGGATTGTTCTCTGCATATTTTCAGACTATGAAGCTTTGAAACTTGAACTCAATCAGAAGATGAAATTTGGAGGAACTCAAATATTTGAAGGCTAAAGAGCATCCTAGTAAAGAATGAATGGGTCACCCAGTAAATTAAAGAAGAATTTTTTATAAAATCATGGAAACAAATGAAAATGAAAATACAACCATTCAAAACCTATAGGATGCAACAATGTTGGTCCTCAGAGGAAAGTAGATATCAATATAAGTGTTTTTCAAGAAACTAGAAAATAATCAAATACACAAAATAACCTTACACCTAAAGGGCTGGAAAAGGACAGAAGGTAAAGCCTAAACTAAGCAAGACACAAAAAGTAATAAAGATTAGAGCAGAGATCAATGAAATAGAAAACAAAACAAAACAAAACAAAAAACAGTAGAACAGATCAACAAAACTAAGAGGTAGTTCTTCAAAAGAATTAATAAGATTGAAAAACCACTAGGCAAATTTATCAAAAAAGAAAAAAATAGGACTCAAATTAATAAAATCATGGATGAAAGAGGAGAGATAATGACCAACACCAAGGAAATGAAATTTTAAGAAAACTTTATGAGCAACTATATGTCAATAAATTAGGCAAGCTGGCAGAAATGGATGCATTTCTTGAAACATATAAACTATGAGAAGTGAAACAGGAAGAAATAGAAATCCTGAACAGACCCATGACCAGCAACACAGCTTCAATTTCCTTTCTGGTTATGGGTCTCTTCAGTATTTCTATTTCTTCCTGTTTCACAGGGGAAGGGAGGGAAGACTGAATGGGAAGAAATCAGAGACGGAGAAAAACCATGAAAGACTCTGGACTCCAGGAAACAAACTGAAGGTTACAGAAGAGAAGGGGTGAGGGGATGGGGTAACAATGGGTATTAAGGAGGGTCTGTGTGGTGATAAGAGCAGGGTGTTATATACAGCTAATGAATCACTGACTACTACATCAAAAACTAATGATGTGTTATATCTTGGCTAACTGAACATAATAAAAAAGTAGAAATGGAAATAAGATCACCAAACTTATTTTATGAAACCAAAATTACCTTGTCCCCAAAACCAAATACCCCACCAAAAAGAATTACAGCCAATATCCATGATGAACATGGATATCAAAATACTCATGAAGGCATCAGCCAATAGGATCCAAAAGTACATTAAAATGATAGTTCACCACTAACAAGTGGGATTTATCCCTGGGCTGCAAGTGTGGTTCAAACGTCTGCAAAGCAATTCACATGATACAACACATTTTCAAAAGAGAGGATACAAACCATATGATCCTCTCAATTCATGCAGAAAGAGCATCTGACAAAATACAAAATTCTTTCTTGATTAAAACTCTCCACAGTGTAGGGATAGAGGGAACATACCTCAATAACATAGAAGCTATTTACAAAAAACCCACAGTGAATATCATTCTCAATGGAGAAAAAGATGAGAGCTTTCCCCCGAAAGTTAGTAACCTGACAAGGATGTCCACTCTGGACACTATTGTTCAACATAGTACTAGAAGTCCTAGCCTCAGCAACCAGACAACAAAAAGAAATGAAAAGCATTCAAATTGGTCAAAGGTGGTCAAAAGTCAAACTCACTTTTCACTGTTGACATGATACTTTATGTGGAAAACCCAAAAGACTCCACCCCAAAATTGCTAGAACTCATACAGAAATTCAGCAACATGGCAGGATACAAAATCAATGCACATAAATCAGTTGCAATTCTATTTCTATACACTCACAATGTGACTGAAGAAAGAGATACAAAGGAATCGATCCCACTTACCAAAAAATTGTACCAAAAATCATAAAATAACTAAGAATAAACCTAACCAAACTGTTAAAGGATCTGTACTCTTAAAAACTATAGAACACTTAGGAAAAACATAGTGGAAGATACAAAGAGAAGGGAAAGCACTCCATGCCCATGCATTGAAAGAAGAAATATTATCAAAATATTTATGCTACCCAGAGAAGTCTACACTTTCAATTCAATCCCTACCAGAATATCATTGACATTTTTCACAGCGCTGGAACAAATATTCCTAAAATTTGTGTGGAAACAGTAAAAACTCCAAGAGGGTGTTGAAAAAGAAAGCCAATGGTGGTGGCATCACAATGCCAGACGTCAAACACTATTACATAACTGCAATAAGCAGGACAGTATGGTTCTGACACAAAAACAGACATGTGGATCAATGGAACAAAATAGAGAACCCAGAAATGGACCCTCAACTTATGATCAACTAATCTTCTACAAAGCAGGGAAGGGAAATGGAAAAAAAAAGACAGTCTCTTCAACAAATGGTGTTGTGAAAACTAGACAGCCACATGCAGAAAAATGAAACTGGTGAACATTCTTTTATATACACAAAGATAAACTCAAAATGTATGAAAGACCCCAATGTAATTCAGAAATCCATCAAAATCCTTGAGGAGAACACAGGTAGAAACCTGCTTGACCTTGGCCAAGCAACTTCTTGCAGAAAATGTTTCTAAAGGCAAGGGAAACAAAAGGAAAAATGAACTATTAGGGCTTCTTCAAGATAAATGCTTCTGCACAATAAAGGAAACAGTCAACAAAACTAAATGACAATGCACGGAATGGGAGAAAATATTTGCAAATGACATGGCAGAAAAAGGGTGTATATCCAAGATCTATAAAGAACTTATCCAACTCAACACCAAAAAAAACCTAATAGTACAGTCAAGAAATGGACAGAAGACATGAACAGACACTTCTCCAAAGAAGACGTACAAATGGGTAATGAACACAAGGAAAAATGCTCAACATCACTAGCCATCAGGGAAATACAGACAAAAACCACGAGATACCATCTCACCAGTCAGAATGGCTAAAATTAACAAGACCAGGAACAGCATATGTGGGCAATTATATTGGAAAAGGGGAACCTTCTTGTACTGTTGGTGGAATACAAGCTGATACAGCCACTCTGGAAAACAATATGGGTTTCCTAAAGATATTAAAAATAGAGCTACCCCATGACCCAGCAATTACACTACTAGGCATTTACCCCAAAGATAGAAATGCAATATTCCAAAGAGAGAATTCCAGTGTTTTCTAGCAGTAATGTTCACAATAACCCAACTCTGGAAAGAGCCAGAAGCCTATTGACAGAGAAATGAATAAGAGAAAGAATATTGAAAAAATATATATTCATATATGTGTGTGTGTGTGTGTGTATATATATATATATATATATATATATATATATATATATATAACTTCAGCCAACAGAAAAGATGAAATCTTATCATTTACATCAATATGAATGGAAATGGAAGGTATAACACTGAGTTATAAGGATATCAGAGAAAAAAATTACACAGTTTCACTCACATGATGAATGTAAGAAACAACACAGAAGATCATAGGGGAAGGGAGGGAAAACTGAATGAGAAAAAAATCTGAGAAGAAGACAAACCATGAGAAACTCTCAACTCTAGGAAACAAACTGAAGGTTGCTAGAGTGGAATTAGGTGGGGGGATTGGGAAGCTGGTTGATGGATTATAAGAAGGGCATATGATGAGATGAGTACTGGGAGGTATGTGCAACCAATAAATTATTGAACTCTATTTCTGAAACTATTGATGTTTTATATGCTGGCCAATTGAATTTAAATTAAAAAAGGAAAAGAGAATCATAATAACTAGAAAGTCAACGTAAAGATAGTTTAGAGTTCAAAGAAAATATACACATTTGTAATTTACCCTTTACCATGTTTGAATATAAAGTATTTCAGAGAGTTTCTATTACAGTGAGTCCATATGTTCTATTTTCATTTCTCCCAGTTATTTGACATGCAACATTTAGTTAAAAATATTGACTCTCACTTTTATTATTATTAATTATTATTTTCAGTTAGCCAACATATAGCATGCCATAAGTTTTTGTTATAGTATTCGATTCATTAGTTGCATATAAAATCCAGTGCTCAAAGCAACACACGTCCCCTTAATACCCATGACCGGGTTACCCCCTACCCCCACCCCTCCATTCTATAACCCTCAGTTTGTTTCCTGACATCCATAGTCTTTCATAATTTTACTCTCTCTCTGATTTCTTCCCAGTTTTCCCTCCTTTCCCTTAAGGTGCTCCACACTATTCCTTATATTCCACTTATGAGTGAAACCATACAATAATTAATTTTCTCTGTTTGACTTATTTCCCTTAGCATAATCCCTTCCAGTTCAATCTGTGTTAGTGCAAGTGGTAGGTATTTGTCCTTTCTGAGACTGCATAATATTCTATTGCATATCTGAAACATGTCTTCTTTCTCCATTCATCTTTTGAAGGTCATCTTGGCCCCTTCCACAGTTTGACTCTTGTGGTCATTGCTGCTATGAACATTGGGGTGGATGCCCCCCTTTTTACTACATCTGTATCTTTGGTGTAAATACCTAGTAGTGCAATTACTTGAAGATAGGGTGATTTCATTTTTAACATCTTGAGGAACCTCCATACTGTTTTCCAGGGTGCCTGTAAGAGCTTGCATTCCCACTGATGGTGTTGATGGTTCCTCTTTCTCCACATCCTCACCAACGTTTGTGGTTTCCTTTCTTTTTAATCATTGCCATTCTAACTGGTGTAAGGTGATATCTCATGGTTTTGATTTGAATTTCCCTGATGGCTATTGATGATGAACTTTTTTTTTTTTTTTTCATGTGTCTGTGAGCCATTTGTTTGTCTACCTTGAAGAAGTGTCTGTTCATGTCTTCTGCCCATTTCTTGACTGGATTATTTGTTTTTTCAGGGCTGACTTGAAAAGTACTTTAGAGATCGTGGATACAAGCCCTTTATCTGTAATGCCATTTTCAAATATCTTCTCTCATTCTGTGGGTTGCCTCTTTGTTTTGTTGACTGTTTCCTTTGTGGTGCAGAAAGTTTTTATCTTGATGAAGTCCAAAAAGTTCATTTTTGCTTTTGTTTCCCTTGCCTTTAGAAACATGTGTTGCAAGAAGTTGCTCAGCTGAGGTCAAGCAGGTTTCTGCCTGTGTTCTCCTGTAGGATTTTGATGGGTTTCTCTCACATTCAGGTCTTGTATTCATCTTGAGTTTCACTTTGTGTACAGTGTAAGAGAATGTTCACAAGTTTCATTCTTTGCAAATGACCATCCAATCCTCCCAACACCATTTTTTTTTTAAGTTTCAATCCCATTTTTGAAGACACTGTTTTTTTCCATTGAATATCAACTATGAAACCCTGTGTCTTTTCATAGGTGCATTCAGCTCGTTTAAATTCAGAGTAACTATTGAAAGATACAAATGAAGTGCCATTGCATTGCCTGTAAAGTCCCTGTTTCTGTAAATTTTCTGTTTCTTTCTGGTCTATTTGACTCTGGGGTCTCTCTTCACTTACAGAATCCCCTTTACTATTTCTTGCAGGGCTAGCTTCCTGGTCACATATTCTTTTTTTTAATATTTTATTTATTTATTTGCGATAGAGACAGTGAGAGAGAGTATGAGAGGGGAGAAGGTCAGAGGGAGAAGCAGACTCCCCATGGAGCTGGGAGCCTGATGTGGGACTCGATCCCAGGACTCTGGGATCATGACCTGAGCCGAACGCAGTTGCTTAACCAACTGAGCCACCCAGGCGCCCTCTGGTCACATATTCTTTCAGTTTCTGCCTGTACTGAAAGCTCTTTATCTCTCCATCTGTTTTAAATGGGAACGCTGCTGAATAAAGTGCTCTTGGCTGCATGTTCTTGTCATTTTGTGCTCTGAATATGTTTTGCCAGCCCAAAGCTGACTTGCCAGGTTTCTGTGGACAGATCTGATGTTATTCTGATGTTCCCCCCTTCAAATATAAGTAATCTCCTCTCCCTGGCTACTCTCAGGATAACCTCTTCGTTCCTGAGGTTTGCAAGCTTCACAATTATATGTCATGGTGTTGATTTGTTTTTATTGATTTTGGGAGGGGTCCTCTCTGTTTCTTGGACTCCAATGTTTGTTTCCTCCCACAGATTAGGGAAGTACTCAGAATGATTTGTTCAAATGTACCTTCTAGCCCTCTCTCTCTCCCCACACCCTAATCTATCTCAGTAATTCTGACATTGGACCATTTCATGGCATCATTAATCTCTCCAATTCTTTTTTAATATGCTACCAGCAGCCTATCGCTGTTTTCCTCAGTGTGTTTCCTTTCCATCAGCTTATCGTCAATATTACTAATCCTCTCCTCTGACTTATTTACCTGGGCTGTTAGAGTATCCAGATTAGAGTGCCTTTCATGGCATTTTTTTAATTCAGTCTGATTAGATTTCATTTTTGCTCTTAGAGATTCTATATCGTTACTAATGCTTTTTCCATGCTTAGCTGTTGACTTTAGGATTGTTATCCTGAATTCTATCTTTGACATCCTGATTATATCCATGCCCATTAGTTCTGTGGCAGAGGACATCGTCCCTGGTTCTTTTCTTTGTTGAGAGTTCCTTCTCCTAGTCATTCTGCTGAGTGATGGTTGAGTGAATGAGCAGAGCCCAAAATATAAACTACAACCCTAGCAAGATACACCCTGGCAAAATTTGGAGTGTTCAGAAGCTACCATTGAAAAACAAAGCCAAGTGAAATGCAAGAACAAAATTAAAAATAAATATATAAGCGGTTGTTGAAAGGTGCTATAATTAGTCAGTGTGGACAAAGCAGGGTGTTTCAGTCATTCCTGGGTATATTTTGGTCTGTATGTTAGAGGACACTGTGTCCCAAAATTACAAGGAAAATAAAACGTATATATCTTACATATATCTAGAGAGAAAGAGAAGAATGACAAAAATAAAGCATATGTTTATAAAAATACAGGTATGAAAAAATAGAAGCTGAAAAGTAAGTATAAAATATAAGTTGATATAACAAACATGGATTTGAAATGAGAAGAAAGTGAAAAGAAAATAAAACAGAAAAAGCATAAGAAAAAGGAATAAAAAAAGAAAAGAAAACAAGAATTTTATTTGAAAAATAAAGAAATTGTGAGGCCACACCTGTAGCTCAAGATACTATTTACTTTTGGCTTTGGGATTTTAGTCATATGGGACCCATATGATTGTATTCCACCCGTTCTTCCAGTTTGTCTTCTAGGAGAGAGACATGCTCTGCTGTTTCTCAGATAAGCCTGCCTGTGGGGAATTGTCCAATCCCCTCTGGAGCAGATCAGTAAAAAGCTGTCCTCTATGTGACAGGAAAGCCTGGAGGCTTTCCATACCTTTTCAGAGGATCAGAGGAAAAATGGCCACACCAAAACCTCTGGCTCAGAGCAGAAAATTCACAAAATGCCCTCTTTAGTAAACCCTCCAGGACAGCAGTCTCCACTTCTGTATGTACTGACAATAACTACAGCCTCCTGTGGTGTGGGCCCATAGTACTCTCTCAGCAGTAGTCCCAGGGACCCAAGAGTAGCACTGCTCTTTGGTTCTAAAACTGTGAGTGGCCACCAACTTGTACATTCCCATGGAGCTCCTGGATCCTGTCTGGGTGCCGATCTAATGTCTTTTCTGGGCTGCTACCACCCTGTGACTTTTTTCCTGGTCATGGATGTGGGTTCCAGAACTTTTCAGGCTGCTCAAGAAAATAGTGACTATTGACTGGCCTAGCTCATTGTTTATGGCAAATCGAGCTAACAGTCCCTTCCTGGGCTCACTGACCATAACTTGGTTCCTGGCTCCACCGCTAGAGCACTTCATCAGTTCAAGAACCCCCTTACACTCTGTGGGTCTTCATATCCTGAGACCACAATGCCCTAACTAGAATTTCTTTTTTCTTTTTCCATTTCATTTTAATTTATTTTTCATTTCCTTTTCATTTCCAGAGCCCCTTGAAGAGAAGGATGTCTTTCACTAGAACAGATTTCTAGGGGTTCCACTTTGTGCTCTGGTGTTATACCACTTTCAAGGAGCAAGCTTATGAAGGCTCCTTCCCACTTCTGTTTATCTTCCTATATCTCCCACAGATTTAGAATTCCACATGTCATACCTTGGAAAAAAGTCACTTTTTTGTTTATACAGATCCAGATACATATATTCTTACATATCAGCCTGATTATGTGGGTGTTCAAAATGGTTTTATAGCTATCCAGCTAAATTCAGGGGACCACTTGAAATGGGGTCCCCTACCCTGTCAACTTGCCTCTTCTCTCTTACTTTTCTTTAAAATACCTTCATTGTACTTGTCAGCATAGGGCTTGGATGATGTCTGTAATTGCCAAATTACCTGAAAGTAATATATTGTTTATCCGAAATATAATTTTGTATGTCAACTATACTGGACATATAGTTTACCTGAAATTAACATAACAGTGTATATCAATGATACTGGAATTAAAATGTAGTAAATAAAATAAATATAATATGATCCTTTGTTACAAAAGACTTAACCCAGAAAGAGAGTTATAGCAATTAATCACTGAATATCAGTCCTCATTGAAAAGGAATAGGAATTATGGAAACCAGATGTCAGATTCTAACTAAAATTTGGGTTCCAAATTAATCAAAACTTACCTGAACGTTAGACAATGATGGAAATAATTTTAAAATTTCATCAAAGCTATAATTTTAGTAGCTTGATATATATACTCTAGGATTCTTACGTAAAGAAAAAAAAACGTACAATTAAGATATAGCCTTTGAATGGCCTATGAAAGTGAAAGATACTAAAGCTGACTTCTTTATCTTCAGAATAAACCAACCACTAAATTTACATCCATTAATTTTTAGCAATAATTCACTTTGTGGCTTTTCTTATTTGCATTTAAAGCTCAGTGTGAGAAAAAAAAATCTTTTATTTTTCCCAAATACGTTTATTTTATTTTTTCAGTGTTACAATATTAAATGTTCATGCACCACACCCAGTGCTCCATGCAAAACGTGCCTTACTCAATACCCAACACCAGGCTAGCCCAACCCCCCACCGCCTCCCCGCCAAAACACTCAGTATATTGATCAGAGTCCACAGGGAGGTGGGCAAGATGGCGGAGAAGTAAGAGATCCTGCAGCAACCGGTCCCCAAAAGTGAGCTGGAAATCTACCAGAACACTCTGAACACCCATGAAATCACCCTGAGAAGAAAGCCTTCTCACTCCGGGACCTCTCCAAGAACATAAGACAGCAGTGGAGAGGTAAAATCAAAGTGGGAACACTCAAGCTGATATCAGAGGATAAACAAAAGGGGGAGGGAGCCACCAGAAGCTAACCAAGGACAGTAATACCCCAAAGGAAAGTGCCCGGTGGCGGGGACCAGCATTGACATAGAGCCCGTTAAAAACACTTAAAAAGGGCAAAAAGTTTGGAGGAGTAACTAGTGGAAGGGGTGGTCACAGGCACCAGCGCTTGGACCCACTCTCCCAGGAGGAACACCCCAAAGTGGAACTAGTGGGGGATCCAGTCCGCGATTCCTGAACCTGCAGATTTCTGCTCTCTGCAACAATCTGTGGGCCGGGCTTGCACCTGCAAGCACCTTTTTGAGTGTCTGCGGTGGTTCACGAGCCGCAGTTTTTCCCGGTGTGCGCCCGCCACCACGACATTCACGGAGCACTGCAGAGCCTGAGCGATCCCCGCCCGCGGAGAAAATGCGGGCAACAGGTTACGCTGTGAGCAGAAATTTCGCGGAGGGGAGTGTGTGTTCTGAACCACACAGAGGGGAGCAGAGACTCGGGCTTCCTGCAACTCAGAAGTCTGAGTGCTTCTGGGCAGATTCATTGCTTGGACTCCCTGAAAAGGTGAAAAGGCTACAAAAGGCCAAAAACCTTCAGAGTGCAAGAGACTGAGAAACCGGTTTCCACAGAGCTCAGCCCCTTGACTGGGGGACAGGGTGACTCAACCCAAGCAAGACTGACTGGAAAACAAGGTGGCAGGCCCCTCCCCCAGAAGACCAGCCAAAGAAAAAAAGGACTATAACCACAGGGTCCCCATAAAATTTTAAACCCCCAAAGCCAGGGGAAAGCAATATATTAAGCTCCGGGTAATACCCTCAAACCTGTATATTTCATAGATAAAGTTTGTTTTTGCTTTAGTTTTTGTTTATGTTTTCTCTTATTCTCTCTCTTTTTTTATTTTATTTTAGTCTTCACTTGCTTTCACATTTCTTTTTTCTTTTATCCTTTTTTTAACTACATAACATGACAACGAGAGGTTTAATACAACTATAAACCCAGGAGGACCTGAAATAACCTTCCTCGCCTGCGAGGAGTTATAACCACCCTCCCATCTTATCCCTCTGTCAGTGTTTCAACGTATCTGCTTTTGTTCTGGTATTACATAAATATTATTCTTGGGGTTCATTCTGCTAGGTTCTTCTACTTCTTGTCATTTA
>JAPYYJ010002040.1:0-13368 GCA_028533885.1 Nasua narica | reverse complement strand
CACAGAGGCTAGCGACATGGGCTGGCGGGAATTCTCTCACTTGTCTGGAGACCACCTGAAAACACAGGTCCTTCCAGGAGAACTCTGCAAGCATGAATTTTCTAGAGATTTGTTCACATGTTCCCATTCCTCAGTTGTAAGGAGTGTGGCATGAGAAAACGTGCAGGTCCAAAAGGAGAAAGCTGCAGCTCAGAGCCCTGCAGCTCAGGGCGTTGCATGCACAGCCCTGCCCACCCATCACAGCCACCCTGCCAGATAGATTCTGTTTCCAGAGAGGAACTCTTCTCCCATTTTGCAGAAACGGCTGTCAGGAGGGGAGGTTGCTCACCCCAAATCACTTAGCGACAAGGCACTAGAACAAGGTTAGAAACATGAAAGCACAGTTTGTTTATTTCCCTTGAACTTCGTAAGAGGCTTGACCTAGACTCACAAGCAGTGGGAGGTTGGTCCCTAAAACATAAGCCTATGTCTCCCCATGCAGTGGACTCTATCCTCTACTCCAAATCCTCTCTTGGTTTCTGCCAACTTCCTTCATTTTCACAGAAATCATCAGGGGTTCTGAACCTACATTAGGCCACCAATTCAATCTCATGCCTGGTTTAATCTTATTTAAACTGAAAACTCCTGTTTTCTTTTTTTTTTCTCCTCACTGCTTCTACTGACAGAGGCAACATTTTAGCTATTCCAACCAATAATCTGGGAATCAAAAAAGTAGATAAAAACCATTTAACAGAGCAGTGTTTTTTGTTTTGTTTTATTTTATTTCTAAGGACATCAAACGAATCATCAAAAGAACAAGTTAATCTATGGGAGTCTTCTTGATGAATTGTTTTTTTCCCCTAAACTGTGCAATGAACTTAAACTGTCAATAATTAATTACAAGAGAAAATCTCAAATACCATTTTGCAGTCATTTTATAGAGCTCATTTCCCTCCATTAATATGGCACTGGCATTAGAAGATCTAGTGAAAGGTTTACCTTCCTCACCTCCATTATTGTAATTAAAGCTGTTTCACAACGCTGCACCTCCGTGAGGCATCAGAAGGCTACTTGCTAAGAAGGCTGACTCTCCGGCCAAACTCTGAGACAGTTTGTCTAACTGAAGAATTAAAAGCATTATCGTTTTAGTGACAAAGTTTTATTATCCCTCAGAGCCAGGTTCCATGTTAGACACTGAAAACTCACTCATCCAAATATTGAAGGAGTCCTCACCATCTGCCACGCACCATCAGAGGCATTAAGGTTACAGAGGTTCCTGTGCTATAAAGAATCCAACTGGCCTTTGTCCCCAGTTCCTGAGAAGGAGCGTCTAAACCCTTGGAATTTTCCAAATAATAGGGGTATTTTATTAATCAGGGTGGGCCCCTACACCACACCTGGCTCTATGTTAACAAAGTGACTTGTGGTGAGCCCCTGGATAGTTCAAGCTAACAAGGAGAGTCAGGATAAAGATGACTAGAGGATTGAGGTTTTGAGCCATGGGATATCAGCCAGCCTCTAGGGAGAAGATAAGCGTTAGAGATTGAGTTCAACCTCGCGGCCAATTAACTCTGTCATAGTCTGTATAACAAAACCCCAAAGTAAACTCCAAATACTGAAACTCAGGAGAGTATCTAGTTGGCACGATACTCCGAATACCGTCACACACTGATGTACCAGGAGGGTGACTTGTCCCTAAGGACATGGAAGCTTCACATATGGGACCCTCTCAGACTTCACACTATGTGTCTCTTCTTTTGGCTGGTTCTAATCTGCAAACTTTCACTATAATAAAACTCTAAGCACAGTGCTTTCTTGAGTTCTGTGATTCATTTAGAGAATTATCAAACCCAAGAGGATAGTGAGAACCCCCAAATTTGTAGCCAGCTGGTAAGAAGTGAAGTGGCCTGAGAACTCCCAAACTTGTAACTATATTTGAAGTGGGGCAGTTATGGGGGAGACCATACTCTTAACTTGGGACGTATGGCCTAACTTGAATGGAGCTGGTATCAAGAGTCATTACAGAGGTGAATGAGGAAATCTCCTTGTCCTACTGGAATTTGTGTTCTGGTGCACCAAGAAGGCAGACAATAAGCAAATAAGGAAGTAATACAGACTTCAGCAAAAGAGTGGCACAGGTTAATGGGGAGACACTGGCTGGAGGAAGACAGAGTACCATCAGGGAAAACCTATCCCACCTTAGAGTTGGGACTAAAGATGAAAGGGGGGGCGATGGTGAGGATGGAGGCCTGGTCCTGCCCTTCTCTGATTACCACCAAGCAGGGCCATGCACAACCAAGTCAACATCAGCTATAGAAAAGTTCTGCTTTCTGAAAAAGTTACTCTTGAAAAGTTGACCATAAAGTGAATTTTCTGCTACTTAAGTTACATTTTTCCCATTAATTTCCATTATAAAATCATGGACAGAGCATCTTGGAAGGTCTCTGCAGATGATGATAATATGGACACACCAAAGAAACCTGAAGTCAGAATGGCGTTCCAGACAAGACCAGATACTTTCCTCTCAGTCAATTCACTCTAGTTCCACCATATGTGGCCCAGTGATTCTCAAATTTTTATGTAGATCTGAATGAACTTGGAATCCTGTTAAGTGAAGATTCTGGTGCAAGAGGTCTGGGGCAAGGCCCGAGATTCTGCATTTCTAATAAATTTTCAGGGGATGCCGATGTCACTCATCTGAGGACCTAATTTTGAGTAATGCAATTCTGGCCCAGAACTGTCCAAAAAAAAAGAAATTGTGACTCATAAATGCAAGCCAAATATGTAATTTTAAATTTTCTGGAAGCCACATTAAAAAGTAAAAATAATCTTTTGAAATACACATATTTTATGTAACCTAATATATCCAAAATATTATTTCAAAATCAACATAAAAATTTTAATGAGGTATTTTCAATCTTATATTTATACTAAGTCTACAAAATCCAGCCTGCATATTACACTTTATAGTACCTCTCAATTTGAAGTAGACACATTTTAAGTGCTCAGTAGCCATCTATGGCTGGTGGCTACCACAATGATCAGTGCAGGTGTATTGGAGAGCAGTGCACTACCCACTGAGTTGTCTTAGAATTGAGGCATTACACTTATAAAATCCAAGACTTTGGCTACTGTTGCTGAAACAACTCAATCTTAGTGTTTTATTTCTGATAAGCAGATTTTAGGACTATGTAACGATTATGGTGTTTTCCTAGCGTCCTTTGTAAATTGATTCCCACCTTATTTATTCCTGTATATGATTATTTCTCATATATATGAATTACATGTATGCTATAATAGGAATATACATAATATACAATGATGTATAGAGTATGATATACATTAGTGTGTTATATGTAATAATAATATAGTACAATATGATTCGCTCACCAGCTGTTATTTAAAGGATTGTTACGGTAGTTTCTGACAGTATCACGTAGGAATTTTCACAGGTGTTTCTGCTAAACAGGGTAGCTGGACACAGCAAATGGATTTTTTTCTTCCAATTGAATTCTCCTGATTGCTAGCCTACATTAACAAAAGTCAGCAGGTGATCGCTCAAATGACCTGGTCTCCCAGAAACGCTATCAGCATCTTTCATCCAAGTCTCCTAAGCACATTAGGAGTACAGCTAAAGCTCCAAAATGCCCTGTGACTCAGATTTACAAACTGATAAGACAGCCATTGGCTGAATGATTTGTCTTCAATCCCAAGACCCACTCCAGCGGTTTGGTAATCAGAAGCCTTTGCTTTGGGCACCATCTACCATTAGACTGGCCTCTTCTGGACACTGCATTTTCTCCCTTGAATTGATTTTTCTAAGTCACCTAAAGCAATGGTCTTGTGAAGAATGATGTTGGCAAAAAGGAAGAAAACGAGCTGTTATGATCATTAAAATAATGATTTTTCAGATAAAGTCAGAGGTGGAAGTAGATATCTTTGCACACTGAGAATTATTGATTATTTCCATAAGAGAAAATAAGGTTACGATCCATTGTCATTGTAATTAGGCCTGAACTGAAATAGTAGTAATGTGTTTTTATAGACAGAAGGGAAAGCAGATTTTTTACTGACTTGCCAGGGGCAATTCTAACAGGGTGGGAGAAAATCTCCAATAGCACAGACAGGAGTCATCTACCCAAGAAGCATGTGAGTGATAGTATTCTTGAGTGATAGTACTGCCTGATAATTCACCAACTGTGTTGTTCACTGAGGCCTTCAGTCAGCTCCAAGAAGATAGATATTTTTATTATTAATTATTAACCATTTTAATCACTTATCTTGCCAGCCACTACAACAAGAACTTCCATATATGTTATCATTGAATCTTCATAATAATATTATGAAGTACAAACTTTTTCAAAATGGATTAAAGGCCTAAATGTGAGACCTGGAACCATAAAAATTCTAGAAGAAAATACAGGTAGTAATTTCCCTGGCACTGGACCTAACAACATTTTTCTAGATATGTCTCCTGAGGCAAGGGAGATAAAAGCAAAAATAAACTATTGGGACTACATCAAAATAAAAAACTTCTTCACAGCAAAGGAAATGTTAAAAAAAAATTAAAAGGCAACCTACAGAATGGAAGAAGATATTTGCAAATGACACATCCGATAGAGAGTTAGTATCCAAAATATATAAAGAACTTACACAACTCAACATCGAAAAAAAATAATCCAGTTAAAAAATGGGAAGAAGTCATGAACAGACATTTCTCCAATGAAGACATCCAGATGGCCAACAGACACATGAAAAGATCTTCAACATCACTGATCATCAGGCAAATGCAAATCAAAACTACAATGTGAAGTCACTTCACCCCTGTCAGAATGGCTAAAATCAACAGCACAAGAAACAAGTGTTAGAGCATATGGAGAAAAAGGTGTACCCCCGTACTTTAGTGGGAATGCAAAGTGGTGCAGCCATTGTGGATAATAATATGGAGGCTCCTCAAAAAGTTAAAACTAGAACTACCCTATGGACCCAGACATTGCACATTACTCCCAAAACCAAAAACATAAATTGAAAGGGATACGTGCACCTCCATTTATTGCAGTATTTACAACAACCAATTATGGAAGCAGCCCAAGTGTCCATCGATAAATGGATAAAGATGTGGTGTATATACACAATAGAATATTATTCAGCCATAAAAAAGACTGAATTCTTGCCATTTGCAAGCATATGGATGGAGATGGAGCTAGAGAGTATAGTGGTAAGTGAAATAAGTCAGACAGATAAAGACAACTATCATATGATTTCACTTGTATGTGATATTTAAGAAACAAAAAGCAAACAAAGGGAAAAAAAAGGATAGAAAAAGACAAACCAAGAAATAGACTCTTAACTATAGAAAACAAACTGATAGTTACCAGAGGGGAGGTTTGGGGGGGTGGGTTAAATAGGTGATAGGGATTAAGGAGGGTACTGGTTGTGATAAGCACCTGGTGATATATGGAATTGTTGAATCACTATATTGTACATCTGAAACTAATATAACACTGTATGTTAACTATAGTGCAATTTAAAATAAAAATATTTTAAAACTAAGTAGAAACAAAAAAAAGGAAAGTATAAACCTTTATTAGTCCTATTTTTTAGATGAGGGAGGTTAACTAACTGGTCCAAGATCACAGATAGGAAGTACAAGAGACAGGACTTGAACCCAGGCAATCTGACTCCAGATTTACCAAGTTGGTAACTACTAGCTGATACCATCCTTTTCAACTTTGAAAAACCCTAGCAGTCTAAAATAATTTTTTTTCACTATAATGAAGCGTAACCTGACTCTTGTAATTTCTACTTCTTGGTACTAGCTCAGTATTTGCGGGCCAAATAAAACCAATTTACTCTTTACCTAATATTTATCTGGGGACAACTGGGTTTTATCTGAGACATCTCTTGCCTCAATTACCAGATACTAGGTTCTTTTCACTGCCCTTCATATTTTATGGGTCCTAATCCCTCTGCCATGCCAAGAACTTATCTCTTCTGTGATCTTCTTTAGAGTTCTCTATTTGAATCAGTGCTTTTACATAATCTGCTAGCCACTCTGGTAGGTTAGAAGAAGAGGGTTGAAATTATGGTAGGATCTCTTGTAGGTATCATGTAATATCAGACACCATTAGGTATCAAGGTATTATGGAAAGGGTTTCTCATTTGGTAAACCAGTCTTTTGTTCTTCAACCTCCCTCCCACACCCCCTCCCCCCAAAAATAAAAAGGAAAGAAAAGAAAAAAATGAGATGGTAAATGTTGTGGTAGAATAAACCTGTCAATGGTATTAAAAATGATCAGGGAAAAAAGAGTATTAGCTTGCAAGACAGCTGAAAGTGTAAGTATAAATAAGTATATTGCAAAAATGGCTATTGATCTCAAAATGTTCCTGTATCCTTGACCTTTCCAAGCTGTATTTACAGTTCTTCCAATCAAAATATCGAGTCTATTTACATTCCCCTTGATTATGGTCTGGTATTATGACTGATTTTAGTCAAAACAATGGAGCAGAAATGACAGTGTGCAAGATCTAAGGCTTAAGCCTAAGGAAACTTGCAAGCTTTCACTCAGTCTTTTAGAAACCTGTCCAGTTGCCATATGAAAATTTCAGGCACCAGCTTGAATACAAGAGACTACATGGAAAAGAGATGAGCTGTCATTGTTGAGGCTATCTGTGATAAGTCAGCCCCAGGCCAACCCAACCACTGATCACAAGGATGTAAGTGAAACCAGCTGAAGCCAGAATTACTACTCAGTTAAAGGTAAACCAAATTGCCCATCTGCAGAGCTATGGACTAAATAAATAGGCATAGTTGTTTGTTTTTTAATTAACATCTAATGTATTATTTGCTTCAGGGGCACAGGGCTGTGAATCATCAGGCTTACACAATTCACAGCACTCATCATAGCACATACCCTCCCCAATTTACATAACCCAGCTACCCTATCCCTAACTCCCAAACCCCCAGCTACCCTCAATTTGTTTCCTGAGATTAAGAGTCTCTTATTGCTTTGTCTCCCTCCTGATCCCATCTTATTTCATTTTTTCCCTCCCTACCCCCCTATAACCCCCCACCTTGCCTCTCAAATTCCTCATATCAGAGAGATCATAAAATTATCTTTCTCTGATTAACTTATTTCGTTTAGCATAATACCCTCTAGTTCCATCCATGTCATTGCAAATGGCAGGATTTCATTTTTTGATGGCTTCATCGTATTCCAGTGTGTGTGTGTGTGTGTGTGTGTACACATCTTCTTTATCCATTCATCTGTTGATGAACTCTAGGTTCTTTCCATAGTTTGGCTATTGTGGACATTGCTGCTATAAACATTCGGGTACATGTGCCCCTTCGGATCACTACATTTGTATTTTTAGGATAAGTACCCAGTAGTGCAATTGCTGGGTCATAGAGTAACTCTATTTTCAACTTTTGGAGGAAACTCCATACTGTTTTCCAGAGTGGCTGCACCAGCTTGCATTCCCACCAACAGCGTATAGGAGGGTTCCTCTTTCTCTGCATCCTTGCCAAAGCCATTAAGTTTTAGGGTGGTTTGTTACACAGTAAAAACTAAATGATAAGCTATGTCTGCAGCTAACAGGTAACATTCTCAAGAACTATATATGCAGTATTAGTAAATATGCAAAATACAAAGTAGCAAAGTAATTGAAAAATAAACATCACATTCTTTTAACAATATAGGGACTGGTGGTGTTACCTTTGTTTGCAACTATCTAAGAAAATGTAAACCACAGACCACGTGGACCAAAAAGGAGAATTTCCTTTTCCTTACAGACTATACAAATGCTCATGGACCAAAACATTATCTCAGTAAATTATACCAGTTAACATAGGCTCTTGTGTTCAAGAGTTTTCATACCAGTAGCCATTTCTATGGTATTTATTTATTTTTTCCTATGGTATTTATTGACACAAAGACATTCGATCCTGCCATATTCTCACTCTGCCCTCCTGTCTTGGTCAGTTGTTTAAAACCAAGTAGTTACTAACAAAAAAGAAGCAAAGACACTACAATAAACTTTCCTTTTGTCCTCATTAACAGATGCTAAGTTTTGACATCTATCACCCTTGGAAATTCTCTGGGGGGCCTTCAATATTTGCGTTCCAACTCTTCCAAAGACTGTTCTGTATTTCTTTTATATGTAATATTCACTTCATTGGTTTCTCAAACTTTAAAACCTAAGTGAGGGACTGACAATGGACCTAGTTATTATAAATTAATCATTGGTGAAGACAGAACATTTTCCATCACATTATGGATTCAGAAGAACTGGATTCCCAGTTGCATCTTCTGAAATTTAATGCACTCCATGCACTTGTCAATCTTCCACAGTCTTAAGACAACATAGTGGTAGTATTTGGTAAAAAGAGCAGGGGTATTAATCAGAAATCAAGCCAATTTAGTATGTAATTTGCTAAGGGGTAGCAATTTGGTAATAACCATTGCAAAATTTTAATTTGGGTGTTATCAATACCATTTTAGTTGCAGCCATTATAGTTGCACTGTTTAGAGCAGGAATTCTCTAATTAGATTATCTTCGTGGGAATACTGACCTCCTTGCTTATTAGCTATTTGTCTTTGTACCAGTTCATTGACATCTCTATGTCTGAATTTCCATTCCTGTAAAGTGGGGACAATAATAACGCTCCATTTAATATGAAAATTAAATGAGTTACCACCTTTCTTTGACTCTAATATGCTAGAGGCATTGATATTTTATCTATCAATAGGAGGAAAAATGGAAATGAATTACACACTGTTTGTGGAGAGATTAAATGTGGGGGGAAAGTGTGGGGAAAAAAGACCATCTTAGAATTGATGAGATCTAATAATACTGGCAAAGTTCATAATAATTGTTACATAAGTGCATATATATAGCCAAATACATGCAGTATTTCCTGCATATTACCAATGCTCATACCTTATTTTAAAAAGTCATCAAATTCCCTCAACTCTGAGTTGGAAAATTATTTTATACAAAGTGTCATAAATATGGATAAAGAGAAGACTATGTAAACTTCTGTTTCTAGAACAAAACTTTTCCAACCCTGAAATCAAATTTATTAATAAAAATTGAAATAAAACTATGAAGCCACTATAACAATATTATTCTGTTGTTTTCATGGAAACAACTCAAATCCAAAAAGTGAATATGGTACTTAGTACTGAGATACAGGCTCGAAAGAGTGTGACATTCTTTGCAATAGGGCTTGCCAAGAGATCCAATCTGTCTACCACTTTTCTTCATTTAAACACTCCTAGGACATCTCTCTTCATAACCTCATATGATTTCATTTACCTTTCACTTGGGAAAAAGACATTTTTTGATAAAGTTAATTTCTGTTATTCTTTTTTAAATCTTACCATGAAAATTTAAATTGTCATTTATTCACACTAATACCATTAAAATACAATACAAAGACTCTGATATAACAACATGGGTGTTCTCAGATAGGAGATGGTCATCCAGACAAAACTACTCTTTTTTTTTTTAAGGGAATATAACAACTAAACCCAGAAATTAAAATCTATGTCTATATATCTGTATATCCTCTAGACCTCAAGCACTAGTCAGCCAAGCCATATTTTTAAAACATTTTTTAGAGAGAGTGAGAGGGTTGAGGGGTGGGGGTAGAGGAGCAGAGGAAGAGAGAGAATCTTAAGTACCAAGCCATGATATTTTAGCACTTCAGAAAAAACCAATTTGAAAAATGTGATTACAGTGGCTTTAGCATGAAATCTTTGGATGATAACTTCTCCCAATGTTGGGGCCAAGTCATGCAATATCTCAGTTTTAGTTTTTCCTTTCTACAACAGAGAGATAACAAAGATGGGCATTAGCATTTCTTGGGTGGCAGTGTTCAACATTCCTCCAAAATTTGGATGATAACTTTAAGTGATAAACTGAAAACGGATGCAAATGGAAGAAAGTCAATAAATGAAAAGTGGTATTATTTGCATACTTTGCTAATCAGAATTCATTTCTCAGTTTCCAGGGAACAAAAGAGAAGAGGAATAACTTCAATAGTCATTATGCAGTGATTCTCCACCTGCCAATTCACCGAATGAACACATTCCGCTGAGTGAAAACTACATAATAGGCCCCAAATTGGCGCGTCCTATAGTTAGTGTCAGTTCTTCCTCATTTTTACATTACCTGGCCCCAGAGGTAAACCACTAACTACATCTGCTACTTGTATGAAGAAACACAATCAGTTCCAATTCCACTGGGAAAATAAGCTGCTGGATGAACAGAGAGATGTTATGTTAACTTCTAATATATATAAATGTATATACTGTATTTTACAAGCAATTTAATATATATCTGGTATTATTTGGCAAAAGTACTTCCTTTTAAACCTAAGAACCTAACCCAGCTGAAGATGTGGTTATGTTGTAGCTAATGAAAGGAAATGTCCATTCAAAGAAGGCGGTCAGCTTTAGAATGGAGAGCAAGGATGGCTCACAGGGCCTTTTGTGTCCTGGGAACCAGACTCCAAACTGACGATCTGAGAGCAGTCTACCTCTTTTAAAACAGAGAATGCATCACACTGCCTCCGTTCAATTCCTAGCCTCAAAAATCACATACCTCACTCCCCCAACTGGGTCTCAACCTTCACTTTTGGCAAGAAGTGAAGCAACCTTCCAAACCTTCGGTCTCGGAGGTGTGGATCTACAGGGAAAGATACCTGACATCTTCTTCTGAGTTAGCTTACCTTTCATTCTGTGATCTTGTTTAAATTGAGATTATACCCTGAGAGACGGAAAGTATAAATGAAGGAATAAATGAAGCTAGTTTCCAAGTTCGTGAGACTGAGTGTTCAATACAAGACTGGAAAAAAGCACCAAGGCTATATATAGACGCTGTCTTTCAAGGATACTCAGGAGGCAGCTAACCATGGGCTATGGAGTCAGAGGGAAAGGTATTCAAATCCTGGCTTCAACATTTACTAACAATATGACATTGACCAACTGTGCAAATTATCTAGCCCTTGGTTTTCTCATTTGTAAAATATGAGTGACAGTAAATAGCCAGGTTTTAGTATGCGTTAAATGTAATAAAGCTTGGAAGGTACTGATCACAGTATGGGTTACGTAGCAAGCACTTAATAAATGTCAGGATGTGGTAGTGCTAGAATTACTAAGCACTCCTTCAAACACCATCACCTAAGATCTTTCCTTTATTTTAATTTCTACAAAACCATTGGGAGTGATAATTATAACCAAACAAAGTTTCTATCACAGTGACTGGGACATAGCAGCTGCTCAATTAATTTTTAACTGTTTTACAAGAGAAATGAGTACTCTGATGGTCAATCTTATCCTCTAAAGATGTGTTCATCCTTCAGCTAGTCTAAGAATAAGCAGCATTGCGATGAGGATACATTTTTATTACAGTGACCATAAAACACTTCTTGCTTAAATGCAACACTGTTCTTTCAATTAGCACTGTAGATACTGAACTTAAACTCAATAAACATTTGAAAACAGTAGTGTTTCAATAAACCTCAGAAGCAGAGGAAGTGACTCCAAGGTAAGCATCTTCGGGAATAAATGGTATCTGTTAAGAATTCTCACGTGCCTGGGGCTTATTTCTTCACCCATTACTCCAAGCCCAAACTAAAGTAGATGATATCATATCACCTATTTTACAGATAAGAAATATGAGACTAGGAGAGTTTACTAATCTCCTTAGGGTCCCATGTAAAGGGGCAATACATAAACCCAACACTGTCTCTGTCAAAGACCCAAGCAGTAAGCAACACGGCAGATGGGACTCTTTAGTCACATTATCCTTCCCTTACATAAATATTCACACACGACTTTCTTGAATTTCAACTTCTCTAACACTATGAGAATGGAAAAGATCAGAGCAGCAATCTCTGAGCCTGATGGTTCTATGAGGCTCTGAAAAAATATGGAATAACTGAAAAAAAAATCTCATACATTCCTCATTGCTATAGACCAAGCAACTTAGAAGGAAGTAAAAGGAAAACTTCAGAAGCTAAATTGAATTCAAGAAGGCTTGGTGTCTATCCTGTTAGGACAGGCTGAGATTAAGGCTCTTATGACTGAGGTTTATTTAATCATGAACCATTACAATTTTCTAAATCATGAACCATTATGATTTTCTAAATTCTGACCTATGTACAGCAGATAGCACATATATGCACAACAGGAGTACTTAGAGAATAAAATGAATACTTTGCACTATGGAGAATAAAATGGATGAAGCTATTGCAAGAAGTTGAAAACACAGGAATAATCCTGCATTTACCAAATGCCTAATATTGACCAGGCCATGGGAGATGCTTTGTAGAGCCTACTTTATTAGTTCTCATAACCAGTAAAGAAGACTTTATTCCTTTTATGGATGACAAAGTTGATATTCATGAACAGTCAATATCCTGTCTACGATTACAGAACAAATAAATGGTAAAGTCTGAATTTGAATCCAAGTTTCTAATATGCAACTCTATGCTAATCCTGGCCTGAAGAGGGTTCAATTAGTATTCTCTAGTGTGTTCCTAATAGTAGAGGTTAGATTTTTTAAAAATTGGGAAACGTTGTATTAAATACAATTAGGAGGCTTTCTCACTGTGGAATTTATCAGGAACTTTGCTAAATTTCAGAAGGGGAATACAGCATGTATCTTCTTCCAGATGGAATTTCCTTTTCAAGGGAAATTTTTTTGAATATTTTTTTTTTTAGTTTTTTTTATTAACATATAATGTATTATTTACCCCAGGGTACATGTCTGTGAATCATCAGGCTTACACATTACATAGCATTTGCCATAGCACATACCCTCCTCAATGTCCATATCCCTACCCCCTCCACCTCCCAGCAACCTTTAGTTTGTTTCATAAGTTTAGGAGTCTCTTATGGTTTGTCTCCTTCCCCATCCCATCTTGTTTCATTTCTCTTCCCCACCCACACCATAACCCCCTGACCTGCCTCTCAAATTCTTCATATCAGAGAGATCATGTGATAATTGTCTTTCTCTGACTGACTTATTTCACTTAGCATAATACGCTCTAGTTCCATCCACGTCGTTGCAAATGGCAAGATTTCGTTTCTCTTGATGGCTGCATAGTATTCCATTGAATATATATACCACATCTTCTTGATCCATTCATCTGTTGATGGACATCTAGGTTCTTTCCATAGCTTGGCTATTGTGTACATTGCTGCTATAAACATTCGGGTGCATGTGACCCTTCGAATCACTACATTTGTATCTTGAGGGTAAATACCCAGTAGTGCGATTGCTGGGTCATAGGGTAGCTCTATTTTCAACATTCTGAGGAACCTCCATACAGTTTTCCAGAGTGGCTGTACCAGCTTGCATTCCCACCAACAGTGTAGG
>JAPYYJ010000204.1:0-14228 GCA_028533885.1 Nasua narica | reverse complement strand
TCCCTCTGGGCCCCCCCTCTCAAATGAATAAATAAATCTTTTATAAAAGGAAATTATTGCCAAGTCCAATATCATGAAGCTTTCCCCCTATGTTTTGTTTCAGGAGTTTTGTAGTTTTAGGTCTTACATTTAGGTCTTTAATCCATTTTTAGTTCATTTTTATTTATGGTGTAAGATAAGGGCCCAACTTTATTCTTTTTTATGTGGGTATCCAGTTTTTCCCATACCATTTTTAAAAATTTCTTAAAAGTAAGCTCTACACCCAGTGTGGAGCTTGAACTCATGACCCTGAGATCAAGAATCACATGCTCTAGTGACTGAACCAGCCAGGTGCCCCCCAGTAACATTTTTTGAAAAGGCTCCTTTCCTCATTGAGTGCTCTTGACAGGTGTAGAAGCACATTTGACCTTCTATGCAAGGATTTATTTCTAGGATCTCTCTTCTGTTGGTCTATTTGTGTATCTTTATGCTATTACCACACTGTTTTAATTACTGAAGCTTTGTAATACATTTTAGACTCAGGAATGGGAGTCTTCCAATTTTATTCTTCCTTTTCAAAATAGTTTTGGCTATTCAGTGTCTCCTGAGATTCCATATGAATTTTTAGGATGAATTTTTCTATTTCTGCACAAAACGCCATTGCAATTTTGGTAGGGTTACATTGTTGATTGCCTTGGGTAGTACAAGCATCTTACCAGTATTAAATCTTCCAACCCATGGACATGGGATGTCTTTCCATTTATTTGTGTCATCTTAATTTTTTTTCAGCAATTTTTTAAAGTAAACTCTACACCCAATGTGGGGCTTGAACTCATGACCCCAATATCAAGAGGCACTTGCTCTACTGACTGAGTCAGCCAGGAGCCCCATTTCAGCAGTGTTTTATAGTTTTCAATGCAAAGATCTTTCACTTTCTTTGTTAGGTTTATTTCTAAGTATCTTATTCTTTTTTAAAAAGATTTATTTATTTTAGAGAGAGCGTGCGCGTGCATGAGCACAAGAGCAGGGGGAGGGACAGAGGGAGATGGAAAGGGAGAAAAAATTTCCAGCAAGCTCCCCACCGAGCTCAGAGCCTGACACAGGGCTCAATCCCAGGATCATGAGATCATGACCTGAGCTGAAACCAAGAGTTGGGCACTTAGCTGACTGGGCCACCCAGGTGCCCTTCTAAGTATTTTATTCTTTTTGATGCTATTATAAATGGAATTGTTTTCCTCATTTCCATTTCAGAATTTTCATTGTTAGTGTACAGAAATGCAATTGATTTTTGTGTGTTGATTTAGTATCCTGCAACTTTGCATGAAGATTCATTTTATAGTCCCATGTATACTGTAAGCGCCCTTTTGTATCCCCCACAATGTCTTGCATAGCATAGGTGTTTTAGGCATGTTTTGGTTAATGACATTTCTGTTTATTTTCAGGTTTAAAAAAAACATTCACGACCTTGAGAAGGTACTAGAAAAAGTAATTTTCACCATCTTCACAACAAAGTTAATTACATCACAAACATAGCCTGTTATCACAAGTATCTGTGAGAAACAAGGACAATTTTGCTGTGCTGTAGAATGGTGTTGGATATTGCTGTTTTCCTAGAATGTGGCACTCAAGGGAATTGCCTTCTAGAGATTAGGAAAAAACAATGGAGCTTTTTTTTAATAAAGATTTTATTTTTATTTATTTATTTGACACAGAGAGAGCACAAGTAGGCAGAGCGGCAGGCAGACGGAGAGGGAGAAGCAGGTTTCCCACCGAGCAGGGAGCCCTATGCAGGGCTCAGTCCCAGGACTCTGGGGTCATGACCCAACCCAAAGGCAGATGCTTAACTGACCAAGCCACCCAGGAGCCCCAGAAATAAATGGAGCTTTCTAATGTTATGATTCTCCCTCAGTAAAATTTGGCTTTGGCCCTAAGAATATCCATTGAAAATATAGTTTGGTTCCTTATTTGTTTGTTTTCCCACTTGAGAAAGGGTATGGAATTAACTCTTCAGGCAAAATCCTACTACAGTCCTGGTGTCTACAGCCGGTCACGATGCTGGCACTGACAGCTGCCTTCTTTCACTGCCGTGGTCCTCTGCTGCTCTTCAGCTCCTCCTGATTCTTTGCCTGGGGAGATGATTTGAACCTTCATTCTTTTTGCCTTGAGAATTAATTAATTTATTTATTATTTATGAGCGAGAATGTGAATGGGCCTGCGCAGGAGAGCGGGGCGGGGGAGGGGTAGAGGGAGCGAGAGGGAGTCCCAAGCAGACTTCCAGCTGAGGGCAGAGCCCAAAGGGGGCTCAATCTCATGACCCCGAGATCACCACCTGAGCTGAAACCAGGAGCCAGACGCTCAACCAACTGAGCCACCCAGGTGCCCTTCGAACCTTCATTCTTGAATGGTTTGGCCGCTAGATGTTCTGTCTCAGGTTATTATAATTATCCATTGACTTTTTTTCAGCTTCACTGACAAATAAAAGTGTAAGATATTTAAAGTGTATGTCGTGATGATGTGATATACATACGTTGTTCATTGACTTTAATCACGAAACATGGGAGTATCAAGAAGTTGTCTACACATCTCAGCCATATGCCTCCACAGCTCTTTTGTAGTAGGGACTCAATTTCCTTTGATGGTCAGGTTCAGTCACCCCGGCCAGTACAGTATAGCCCTTCTTTGCCTGTTGATCGAGAGGTCTGGGGAGTCCAAGTGCCCAGCTGGAAGACTCAACTTCCCATTCAATGGAGTCATTGTTTTATTTCCTGGTGAAAGCATTTCTTTCTTTGGAATGAAGACCTCTAGCCCAGAAGAGCTAGAGCTCTTGTCGTGGGGACAGGAAGCAAAAATTTTCTATTGTCTTGCTAGGGGTAATAGTGAAGAGAGGCACTCCCACTTCCACACCTTGATTGCAGGACCCATAAACCCATGTGATAAGAGGAACAGCACTGTATAACCTATGCATGTAAGTGCTTAGCTACCCCAGATCCTCAAGTTACTGCCATTTAGCTAGAAACACGTGAGGTCTTCCAGATGTCATTCCACTTCAGGATGAGGAGAAACCCAAGACCAGCAGATTCCACGACTAGTGCTCAATTGCTGCACTCATTTCCTATGAGTTCCTTGTTTAAAAGTGATGCTCTTTGGAATACCATGATGGTGAATAAGGTATTTTTCAAATCTACAAATATTGGTTTCTCAAAACCACTACAGGTGGGAAGGAAAATCCATATCCAGAGTAGGTGTCTATTTGAGTGAGCACAAAGCATGGCCCCTTCCTTAATAGAAGCGTTCCACCGTGAAGCCCCTGCCACCTGGTAGTTGGCTGATCACTCACAGGTGCCATATGCGGGGCTCCACGGTGGCCTCGGCTCCTGGCAGATCGGGCACTCAGCAATGGCTGTAGTGAGGTCAGCCTTGGTGAGCGGAGACCCCTGTTGCTGAATGTAACCTCCATCCCTGCCACTTGGCCACCTAGTTCTTGAGCCCACTGGGTTCTGACGTGACTGCCGTGGAAGGGCCTGATGGGTATTTCCACAATGGGCCCCCTAGCCATCAGATTATTAAACTTCTGCGCTAGTAAGGTTATTCTTGGCTCATCACCCGTGGGACACACTTACTTTCATATCACAGGTCTATTCGGAGGGTGTATCCATGTACCTCTTCCCTAGACCGCTTTGTCACAAACTTTCAGTCATGTATTTTCAAAGTCCCTGACCATTCAGCTAATGACTCGGACACGGCCTGTGCACGGTTGTACACTCATACCTCTGGCCGTCTCTCCTCCAGGCAGAGTGAGCGAGCAGGCGCACTGCTCAAAAATTTTCCTCTGGGAGGTTTCCCCTTCACCAGTGTCCTTCAGGGCAGTCCCCGGTGAGACTGTAGTGCACACGCCGTCCACTTTTGGTCTGTGTAGGAGGCAGGATTCTAATTATGCCTCCCCAATATCCCAGTCGTCTGGTTATTCAAACCCTAGTGTGGGCAGTGCTGTGGGATGTCTGTACTGCAAAAATGACTTATTTTATTTTGGTAGCATTAAAAGAAAAAACAATACTCTTTCTACTGTTGAGGTGAAAAGCAATATTTAAACTTTGTTATCAGTCAAATATATTCCAAATGAGAGTATGTTTTAGGAAGGTCCCAAAGCACAGGCAAATTTTTACACAATGGTACAGGAATCTGTAATACTGAAAATAACTCTCTCTGACAGGGTGCTTAAAAACATATTTTTTGAATTCTAAAAGCAGTCAAGCAATCCCTTCCAAACAACTGTGTCAAGAGTGAAACAGCATGTTCCATTAATGCTCTAACAATTTCATTGTAATACTTTTTACCGCCATGACAATTTTATATAAATTTTCCTGTACTTAAAATAGGCTTTGAAAGTGGAAGAGTGTACAAAATTCCAGATAAAATGATTAGGGGATGCAATTTAATAAGGTTTCCCCTCCCCTCCCTTATCATCGATGGTTACCTGGAGCAGCTAGTTGAACTTTAAAATACAACCTCCCCCCCGTTGCCTGGGTGGCTGCTGGTTAAGCATCTGACTTCAGCTCAGGTCATAATCTCAGGGTCCTGGGATCGAGCCCTGCGTTGAGCTCCCTGCTCAGAGGAGAGTCTACTTCTCCTCCTCCCTCTCCACCTCCCCCTCTGCTCATTTTCTTTCTTTCTCTCTCTCAAATGAATAAAATCTTTAAAAAATAACATAAAATACAACCCCCCAAATGAAAACCTGTTTTAAATCTTAATCAGATATAATTGGAAGAGTTTACTTATATTTGGATAGCTTTTATAAAATCTTTTTTGTATTAAAGCAGAAACCAGTTCCCAAAACCTCTTATTTGATTATATGTCCTGATTGGACTAATATCTGATAGAAGACTGTCACTTTTGCTTTTGTAATTGTGATTTTTCACTGCGGTCTTCTATAGCTTTTACAGAGCTCATGGTTCCTAATATCCCTCCACCCCTGTTTCCTGGGTGGGGAAAACGGCTGCCATCATGAACTTCTCTCTGATAGAGTTTCTGGAAACATGTGCTGTTTGTTATTATTGAAGAGGGACACAATTTGGGCGTTCTGGGTGGATGGCCTACAGGTTTTCTTGGGCTGCATACCAGTCTCCGCATGAAAATTGCTGGGAACTTGAGGGGCCGCACTTTCCAGAATGTTGGCAGCCAGGGTACAGCCAAATACTGAAGAGTCCTGTCCCAGTGGTCATCATCATCAGTATAGAAAATGTCTGCATTCACTCGGCTTCCCATACGCTTCCCGGGCCAAGGCCAGCCCCACATTGTGCTCGGTGGCTTGCCAAGTTTTCGTCTTCAGCCTGTCAGCAGTGCCAGAGAAACTTCACCCCCTGGGGGTCTGGATCCCTAGAGAGAGAACACCACATGCAGGACATTCTTGGCGACTCTAACTCTCCCATCTTTTGGAAGACGCGGTAGAACCCCGAGGGTAAGTAGTGATCTTTGTTTAGTATAAGCTTAAGTCCGGCAGCGTCCTGCGTATTTTTGACCTTTTCCCTTACAAAATGCAGCTTCCCCCACCGATGTGTGGTTTGGGAGAACTTGGCCCCTGCCTGGTGGCCCAAGGAGTCGGGATATTGGGCGTGAACGCACCCCATCTTCAAAGCTGCATTCCGCAGGTCTGTGCGGCAGTCTCTCGGGTCACTGCCCGGAGACGAGCTGGGGAATGACTGGATGGCGCCAGGATAGAAAGCTGCGGGACAGAAACGGATGCAGCCCTCGCCAGACCCCACAGCTGCCCTCGCTGACTCACCCCGGCCCCGGGTGTGGTGGGGGGGTGGGGTGTGTGCCCTGAAGGCTCTCAGCTTGCCCGCGCCCCAGGGGGGGCCCCACATTTCCCCCTACCGCCCCCCCTCGCGGCAGCTGCAGTGTGGCCATCTCCCCAGCCACTGAGAGCCAGGGCTCGGGGTCCGCCCTGTCCTAGTCCTCCAGGAAGACATCCCACCACTGCCGCCCTACCGCACCCCAGCTCCGCGACCTGGGCCTCCAGCACCCCTGCGTCCTGGTCCTCACTGCTGCCACAGCCCCGGCCCCGCAGCCCCCTCCCACCCTGGCAGTGACCTCCTGGGATGGGCTTTTGCAATTGACAGAAGCTCTCTATGTCCACTGTCCCTGAGATGTCCTGCGGCTGCGCCGGACACACGCAGGTGAGTCCTTGAAAGGCAGGCAGCTATCTCGATCAGGGAGAAGAGGAAGTCAAAGATTTGCCGCGCTTTACCACTTCGAAGGTGTAGGGGTCCACGTGAGGAGGGTGAGGAGGTGCGCAGGAGGACCTAGGAGCTGCTGGTGGCCCCTGGCTGACACCCAGCAAGGCGATGGGGACCTCATGTTTAGTCTTAAACATGCGAATAGACCCTCAACATGCCAGTCAGGAGGGAGCTGGGAATGAAAAGCACAGTGAGATACCACTTCACACCCACCAGGATGGCTGTTGGCAGGTGTGCAACAAGTGCGGGAAGAGACCGGTTGCTGGTGGGGATGCGGAATGATGCGGCCTCTCGGCAGAACGGGCTGACATTTCATCAAAGGACTACACATCAAGTTACCAAATAGCCGGCAACCGCGCTTCTAGCTACATACTCGGGAGACGCAGAAGCATGGGGCCACACAAGAACTTGTACATGAACAAGATCCAACAGGATACCGCTTCCAGCTCCTTACCCCAACCGTTAGAACCATTCTTACACGTTTACCCCAGGCTACTGTGTGTCTGTTGGAAAAGATGTGCCGTTCTTTTGGGGACTACCACATCTTGCCATGGGTCTAAAGATATCTTGGCCTGCGGGCCCTCGAGTCTATGTGTAGGTTAAGGAGCAGTGAGAGGCGATGGTAGAAGCTACAGAGGAGGATCAGCAGGGCCCTGCCCGGTCCCCATTTCAGGTGACACCCTTAGAGCTTCGTCAGGCGAAGGGGAAATAACCTCTTCAGGTAGGAGTGGAAGGGCTGCTTCTGCTGGCAAGGACACCTCACATAATTTAGAGATTCGGGGACCCGATTCATTGGCATGCACCCGTGTATCCCCATTCCAATTTCCAGTATCCTAGTTCTCCCAGTCAGTGGCCTAATATTAACAGAGGAGACCCGGCGAGGTTGTGAATTTAATTTGTGTTGTAATTTAGCCACTTGAAGATTAAACTTTGGATCTGGGTTCCCCAAATCTTGCGCCCACGGCTACAAGAGATAACGATTTCTTTCAGGCCTGTAGCAGGACTTCTCAGGTCCTTCATTTGTACCTTGATCTGGGACTGTAAGGTCCCGAGCTCACTCTTTTCTTTACTCCAGTTCTGAAGCTCATTTAGAAATGACGGATCAACTCCATAATACTATTTTTTTTCTTCATAATCCTCCTTATTTTGATGAAAATATTCTAACATATCATATACTTGGTGACCCGGAGACTTACTTGTCTTTTATAGGCACTTAACTATAGGTCACTAAAGGTGAACATTTGAATAACGTTTTTGCCACTTTCCGCAGTGGTCTAACAGTGCCAACTTTACCATTTGAAACAGGGTATTGAAGCCTCCCAATCTAATTAGAGATGTATTCCAGGAAATGCAGTACAAATTCGGAGAACACACTTAAGATTCTGTTCCTTCGGAACCACTCTCAGTACCCCGATCTGTCTCAGCCAGCCTTCAACCCGGAAAGCATAACTCATGGGAGATTTTAATGTATGTATATTACACATACGAGTGTATATGAACCAATGAACTCGGTTGCTACATAGAACTGGCTCAAGCAGTCCCTTAAAGACATTGTCTCCAGGTATGATGTTGGAGCAGGTCAGGCAGGTAGGAATGGAAAACCATGTGCAGATTGACTTGCAGAATTGCTGTGCTTTTAAAACACCAAAAGAGGGAGAAGTTTATCAAAGGGTACAGTTGTGGTTACATAGGATAAATCAGTCTAGAGATCTGAGGAGCAGCATGGTGGGGGCAATTAATACTGTATCAAATCCTGGCCATTTACTGAAAGAATAGATTTTTGGTGCTCTCACCCCCTCCCCCCCAACAAAATAATTATGTGAGGAGACAGAGATAATCATTAGCTTGACTGTAATAACCATTTCACTATGTATACGTGTATATACATCATTGTATTGTAGAACTTAAGTGTGCACACTTTTTTTATTTTAAAAATAAAAATAAATGAATAATTTTAAGAAACACTAAAAGAAAAACGAGATATTGTGAGGTTTTCCTTTCATGTTTATACACAAGTTTATATTTGATAGTGTTATGCTCTCATTAATTTGCAGATATTTTACATAAAAAAGACTTTGACTTTGCATATATGAAAATAATACATCGTGTTGGTTTTTCACAAGCTCATTAATGCTGGAAAAATTTCTAGTTATATCTTTCTTATGATTTGTCATTCCTTCACGGAAAAATAAATTGTATTGTTTTCTTTTAAAAAATTAAGAAGAGGTCATAAGAATTTGGACTTCAAAACATCCCTCTTTGTCATCGCTGGTATTTGTTCACATTTGGTCCCGAAATGTTGAACTTAACAGCAGAGTGATCTCAAAAGATGGATTTCAAAATGGGGCAATGTTTAAGATATCAGCACAGAGGGAAACCTCACAAGTCTAGAAGCAGGTGGTATAATGGGATTAATAAGGGTTTGATCATCGCCCTCCCTTGGCATTCAGCCAGCTGCAGAAAGAGTCGGGGGGAAAAGATGAATGAATATATGTAGGATGGATGGATGGATGGATAGATAGACAGATGATAGATTTGTTAAAGAAAATTGGCCTTACACAACTGCGGAAGCTGTTATCACCGCAAGTAAGGATAAGGAGGTAACAAATAGGCCGGAACCCACAAACATGATCTGGAATGCATAAGAACAGATTGGAGTACGTACTCATCCTTGTTGCCTCTGACCTTGGGGACGATGGTAATCCACAGAAGCCAGGAGGGCCCTTTGCGTGGAGTTAAGTGCCCACATGTGGCCCAGAAGGTAGAGCAGCTGAAGGAGGATCTAGGGGAAAGGAGAGAAATTGCAGGGCCAGCTGCTACTTCACCCCGGTAAGGTGAATCAGCCAATCAGCAGCAACAGGTGGGAGCTACAAAGTGGCTGCTGCTTCCCCTCAAACACCATCCCCAATCTTCAGAGAATCTGCCTGTGGCACACTCAAACCACATACATCCCAGAAAGGGGATTGTGGGTGATGTAATTTGGCCCAGCCAAATTGACACATTACAAGTGATGCCCTTGTCCCTTTGGTACTCATACCCATCTCCTTAAACCATGCTTAATCTCTACGACGACAAAGTCATACTTCCACCTAACATGACACAGATCTCGCCCACCTAAAACCCTTCCCTAAAAGAGGGCTCTAAATCCTATATTTTCTCGTCTTGTTCATTCTTTGGCTACCTGATTCACCCCAAATTTAATATCCTGTATTTTAAATACTGAAAAAAGTTTAATAACACATCTTGTGTTTTGAGATAAGGGAATGAGAGGGTGCCAAAACCAAAATTATTTGCTTAATATATCAGTGAGTAAATTCCTATGAATATAAAGAAGTAATTACTCATTATTATTACCGTCCTTTTTTTCTGCATATGATTATGTGATTACTTCTTCCACATTCCACCTTCTCTTAGCCTCACAGGCACTTTTTCTGGGGATGATCCTTTTCCTGATGAGTGACCCAAACTTTCTCTCCCGAGGTTCATGGCCATTAGCATTGACCATAGTTCGTGGAGTGGGAGTAGGGATGTAGGAGTGTCTCCTGCATTGCCCACATACACCTGCTTACTCCCCTTCTCACCAAGGGCCCCTGAATCAATCAAACCCCACGCTTGACTTGGTCAAAGATCCAAAAACTCGTGTATGAAGGGGGAGGCTTCTTAAGGAAGGACCCTTCTAAAAAAGTTGCTGTTATTATCTTTCTCCCATGCATGCCCAAAGGGACCTGCAACCCTTTACCAGTGTGACCATCCGTTGGGGATGAGAAATAATCATATTTGTCCATGATTACAGGACCCCAGCTCTGAACCGGCACTAATGTCCTGGATGCCCGAAACAGCATTCTGGTCCTTTGGAACAAGATTGGGCTTACTACTGGCCTTAGTAGGACGGAAGACTTGACCAGGGGACACCGAGTCCCCGTGCCACCTGAACTCTCCGTCCTAACTGGGTGCTTCCTGACCCACCAAATCACAGCCGTGGGTGTGCACAGAAGCACCCCTCTCCAAATGGAAGTGGTGTGTGCAAGATCAACCCGAGCAGGTCCTGAAGCCATGAGGGCTTTGCACGAGGAAGTGGCCCCAACCCCCTGGGTCTGACTCCTGCTACGACCTTCGCTTCTTTCTCTTGCTCGGGAGAATTCGAAGATGTTCCCCATGCCCTCTGCCCTCTGGTGTTCTCCCATCGTGACCTTACAGGACAAAAGTGACTTCGCAGACGGAACTGAGATTACCGATCATCTGACCTTGATGGTGGGGTGAGTGGGGGCGCCCAAGCCGCCCTCCTGAGCCTCTGAGGCGGAGTGCGCTCCAGCTGCCAGCAGAGGCGGCCCAGGAAGTCAGGAAGCACGGGAAGAATTTGATGTGTCATTGCTCTCTTGGAGACGAGGAGCCCCGAGAAAAGGGCCTGAGACTGACCTCTAGAGGTGACACTGAGCCCCTGCTAACAGCCTGGGAGAAATGTGGGATCTGTCTCCTAGCACAAAGGACTTGAATCCCGCCAACAATCCCAATGAATTTGGAAGCGCATTCCACCCCAGATCGCTCAGATCTGAGCCCAGCTCAGCTGAAATCTTGACTTGGGCCTTTCAAGCCCTGAAGCAGAGAACCAAGCCGAAACCTTCCAGACTTCTGAGCTCCAGGACCGAGAGAGAAGAAGGAACAAATACTGTTCCAAGCCTCTAAGTTTGGTATGATTTTTGAAGCCGTGAAATTGGGGGTAATTTGTCACACAAAATGAAAAAACGAATACATACCCTCCCGGAACGGGGATTCACATACACTCATGTGGATTTCACTAAAACCAGTTGGCTAGAGAAGCAATATGTGAAGCCTGGATTCTAGAGAGTTCTTCCTGATATGCAGGCACTGCCTATACTAGTTTCCTTCCAGAACAAAAGAGAAACAGTATAAATAATTTATAGTCTCATGCACTAGCTTTTAACATGTAGTCTATGCGAGGAGGCACGTCTGGGTTGGTGGAGGCAGGGCCCGTGAAAATCCACCCCAGCACACAGGCAACAGGAACACGGGCAAATCCTGCCCAATTCACTGGTTCCAGAACCGTGCATAAATTAGCCCAGGCCCGGCAACAACCGGAAGAGCGTCCACTCGAGAACGATGGCTCCATCCCAGTAGGGAGTGTGAGCTTCGTGCTGTGTCACCAGCGCCGTTCGCACCGCCCCCTCCTCAGCTCCGTGGTGGCCTTGGAACCAGTGACCGACGTCCGACGTCCGCAGTAGCTCGGAACGCCGGCGACCTGACAGCCACTGGAGGGGACCACACTGATGGGCGCTATCCACAAATCTCCATTCACAGACAATTGTCACTATTTGTCGTGCCTGGTGACTCCCTGAAAAGCACGGGTCCTGGGGCTCATCCATCACAGAACCGCCTAGAGCTTGCTCTGACCAAACAACCATTTACTATCTGAAGGTGCAAGGTAGGCATTCCAGTAGGGAGTGTTGAATAGAAGGGACGACGGTGGACAGTCTTGTCTTGCTTTCATTTTATGTGGAATACTTCTAATGTTTCTCTCCCAGGAATAATGTACAATGTAGATTTCTGCTGGAGATTCTGCTAAACAAAAGCTTTTAATTCCTCATGAATATTTGTTGCATTTTTTTAAAAATTATAAACGTCTTCCTTTTTGGTGAATCTAGTATTAGGAAGGAGGCCCTTTAAAACACCAAAAAGCTTGTGGTTAGTATTGTGATTTAGCTGTTTTTCTTTTTTTTCCAAAGATTTTATTTATTTGACAGAGAGAGCGAGCACAGGCAGAGGAAGCAGGAGAGGGAGAAGCAGGCTTCCTTCTGTGTAGGGAGCCTGATGTGGGGCTCGATCCCTGGACCCTGAGATCATGACCTGAGCTGAAGGCAGACGCTTAACCACCTGAGCCACCCAGGCACCGCGATTCAGCCATTTTTCTCGAGTAGATACTCTGATTTTTGCAGCCTGTTGGTTAATTCCAGAGTTCTGAAACCTTGACAGTATTTTCCAGTATTCTCACTACCTTTTTGCATCAGTGAGCTTTCAGAAGTTCTTACTCTACCGATTCAGAAGAGCATCTTTCTACATACTGTATTTCAATATAAGTACAAATCCAAGAAATTAGACTGCATATTATTACAAAATCTTCTTCCCCTGGAAGAAAACTAATATATGGTGCCTATATAATTGTGCACAACCACCTATGACCAGGACTGTAACAAATCTATCGATCCATCCCCTACTTTTCACTAGGCCCCATTATAAAACCTGCTCATAGAGTTGCCTAGACTTCCCTTGAGGGGATAGCTTGTACAGAGGGAGTCTTTCAAATTCTATATGTAAAATTTCCCTGATATTAAGTTGCATAGCTAAACATGAACAAATATCATTGCTGATGCTGAGTGATGTTTCAGATTTAAATCCTTGTGTTCTCTTCTTTGGTTGTATTTCTAAAGAAAAATGCTAAATCACAATACTAACCACAAGCTTTGTGGTGTTTTGAAGGACCTCCTTCCTATCCTCTCTTCTGCTCCGCGGTAACCCTGAAAATTAAGACTCCCAGCTATGGTTGCTCTATGAAGCAGCAACCTATCAGCCACCGAATGGGGAAGAAATAAATTTAGAGCCTCCCCAAAGCTCCAGTTCCAGACAGTTGTCACTACTGGATGTGCCTGGAAACTCCCCGCAAAACACTACTGTCAGGCTTGTGCATAATTCAATAGCCTGACAGCTCACTCTGCCTGCGCAGCCCTGTTCTCGACCTTAGTGTGCCAGGCAGCCACCCTGCAGGGAGTGTTGAAGAGAAAGGATGATGGTGGCCAGTCTTGTCTTACTTTGATTTAGAACGAGCAATGTCTCTAATGTTTCTCCCCCAAGCATAATGTGCAAAGCAGATTTGTGTAGACCTCTTTCTACCAAATACATTTGATTTTTCCTCATGAATATTTTCTGTATTTTATCACATCTTTTTTTTGCATCAGTTAAGATGATCATAGGATCCTCCTGATTTTCTATTCCTACAGAGCTCCAGCTATTGATTTATTCCCTTGCAGCTCCAAATTCACAATTCCAGCCTGCCCAGTTGAAAAATGTTCTCGTTCCTTTAAATGTTTTGTTTTTTCCCCCGTGGCCTGTGTGACTGAGTTCTGCCTGTAGAGGGAACTTGAGATATGGCGGGGAAGACTTGCTTCCTGGTTCTGGCGCGGCGGGATCCCGCGGGGCACACGAGGCTTCTCCAGCACCCTGCTCCCCAGGGCACACGGCTTCCCGGGGTCGGGCTGCGGCAGGGCAGTGTGGCCAACAGCACCCCAAGTCCAGCCGCTGCCCTTACACCAACCTGGGGCAGTGATGATAGACCAGCCTTCTGGCCAGACAGCTCCCTGTGCGCACGGCTCCCAGACTCCCTAGGGGGCGTACATCCAGCAACGCCGCCGCAGCGAGGGCACGTTCTAGAAAGTTCCACGTGAGAGGCACCACAACTTTACTGCCATTGTTCGAGTTCTTCCAGACTCCTGGAACAAGGTCAGGATTTAAAGCTTGGGCGTGTGGATTTTTCCCCCCGGGGGCTCAGTCTGGGCCCGGGAGGGGCCTCTCCCTTGGCTGCGGTGTCTTCCTGGGGGATCGACCTCGGTCCGTGGGGCCGCTTGACCTCAGCACAGGGGAGGCGTTTTCCGGCAGTTTATCTCGGCCATGTTGCAGAGACTCTGTCCTTGGTGGGGTCTTGAGTTCTGTGAGGGACTTCGCTTGTGTAATTCTCTCAGCGCCGGTGAGGGGACTCGTTTTTGGGGGCTGAGTCCTGACTCAGAGCGTAGGGGATTCGGGGGGCGGCGGGGTTTCGCGGAATCGGGGGGGCAGGTGGGGGGACGGGGGCGTTTCCGGCTCCCCACCCGCGCTCCTGAGGGGGATGTTTCCTCGGGCGCAGCAGCTCGGCCCTTGGATTCCTGTCCCCGAGGGCTTCTGCCTCAGCCTGCGACGGACTCCCCTGGGGGGCAGCCCGGCCCGAGGGGCACTTTCCTGGGGGGCTCTGTG
>JAPYYJ010002039.1:0-13369 GCA_028533885.1 Nasua narica | reverse complement strand
GTGGACTCTGAGCAACAAACTGAGGGTTTTGGAGGGGAGGGGGTGGGGGGGTGGACAAGTCTGGTGGTGGGTATTGAGAAGGGCATGTATTGCATGGAGCACTGGGTGTGATGCATGAACAATCAATCTTGTAACACTGAAAAATTAAAATAAGCATAATTGGGGAGAAAATTAATTAATTAATTAATTAATTAATTATGTCATCAATTAAATTTGACACAATGGGACCTGGTGACCTTCAGTGAAAATAGTTAATACGGCTCAATGTAAGTTAAGACAGGCTCCTGATAGATTAAATCATTCTGTAGGACCTACTCAATAAATAGGTGATTATTCCCACTCCTTCTCCATTGGGTAGCTCGATTTGCCTGTTCTTAAACCTGCAAAGAATGAATGGTTGCTCATGGTAGATTATTACAACCTGAGTCCCGTTGCTACATCCATTAAAGCCCACATATCCAATATCCAACATTATTAAAATTAGTAATATCATCTAGTATGTTTCATTCAGTGCTTATTTCAACAGCCTCTCAGTTTGCCTTCTTCTCCAAAGGGACATGATACACTTTACTGGACTACCCATGGAGTACTTCAGCAGCCCTGCCATCACACGCAGGCTTTGCAGATGGAATTTTAAGTGCATCCACCTTTCCCCATGAGCACACGTAATGCATTACAGTAATAACATTCTCATCCAAAGAATTTTGTTTAATGTACTCATTAAATGCATAAACAGACCAAAAGATATGTACAAAACAGAAATGTTCATAGAAGCTTCATTTGTGTTATTTTTGAACTGAAAAATCCAAGTCTACAGCAAAATGGATTAATAAATTTGGCATGGTCAGACCAATAAAACACTATACAGTGTTACAAAAATAAACTGTAGGAACAGTTTCGTTTATATGGAGTTCAAAAACAGGCACAATGGTGATAGATGTCAGGGCAGCGGTTCTCTCTGGAGATCAGCTATTGACACAGAAGGAGCAAGAAGGAAACTTTTTGAATAATGGAAATGGTCTTACCTTGGTTTTGGAGGTCATTATGTAACAATACGCACATATGTAAAAATTCATCAAGCTTTACGCTAAATATTTTTGCATTTTGCCATATGTAATTTATGTTTCTCAAAATGCTACTTTCTGAATAAATTGAGTGTCACTTCAGCACTGTGGAAGAACCAATGAATCACAAGTATTGGCTCTTTTGGTTTATCGCCCAACAAAACTCTGTGAGATTTCCTGTCCTTGGCTAGTTGGTGGCTAACCACTCCAAATGCATGCTCTAGGGAGGACTTCAGCTTTGAGGGTACTGATGTCTGTCAATATCCTGGTATCTGGTAAGTCTGATACTGTGACAGTTTTAGCAAAATGTAAAGCTGTATTTCAATAGTGCCAAGATTGCTCTTTAGCCCCTCATGAAACGTGTTCTAATTTGTTCTAGTAGCAGTGATACATTTGTTTATTATCTGGCAAACCTGAATATTTACCTTATGTCAATAGTGCACTGACTAGTTATCTAGCTGAGTCCGGTGTAATATTGGGATCCTTGGAATGGAGTGAAACTGAACTTGTGTGACGAGACAAAATGTAGTGTTTCCTTCAGTTTCTTGGTTTGTATTTTTATTGTCTTCTTGCATTCTTGTTTTTTGGATCTTATATTTATTAATGTGTAATTATTTTTTCTCCTTTGATATTTCCAATATTTCTAGCACACAGGCTAAGAAGGAAACCCTGTTTTTATTTGGGGTTGTTAAATTTTAAAATAGAGGCAAAAAACGAATAGGTAAAATTTATGTTAGAGGGGCGCCTGGGTGGCTCAGTGGGTTAAAGCCTGTGCCTTCAGCTCAGGTCATGATCTCAGGGTCCTGGGATCAAGCCCTGCATTGGGCTCTCTGCTTAGCAGGCAGCCTGCTTTCCCCCTCCCCCTCTCTGCCTACTTGTGATCTCTCTCTGTGTCAAATAAATAAATAAAAAAAATCTTTAAAAAAATTTATTTTAGAAAATGAGGATCAGAGAATATAAGAATATATAAATGATAAATAATTACTTGAAGTCAAGGATTTCATGTTCACACCAGAATACTTTATATAAAGGGAATCTTATCCCACAGCATGAACAGATAAAAGAAATGAGTGGAGTGACTAAATTTAAAGCAGTCTTAGGCAGGCAGAAACAAACTTGAATCCATTCTGTTTCCTTGCAATCATCCCAAAGAAGTTCCAAAACATTCTGAGAAACACTAGCTTCCACATTGCCATATTATGTCTAGTTAAGGGAGAAGAGAACCAGTTCTTAGGAGAAAGAAAATTGGGAATCTAGGGTGAGGAAAAGGTGAAAGAAATTGGGAGGGAGGGGGATCACTTGGGAAGAACTTAAAAGACAGTGAATAGCAGATTTGACTCAAGACAAGGGCTAGAGAAATAGATGCAGGAAACAGATGGCAACAAAAGGATGTAATTGAAAAGCATGTAATTAAACCTGTTAATGTAATTGACTCCATTCCCTGTTTTAAAGGGAAATATCATAATAATGATTATGTATTTCACAAAATTAAACATTTGTTTATTATAAAAAAGTGGGTTTTTTTTTTTTAAGACTTTCTTTTAGGGCAGTTTTATGTTACAGCAAATTTGAGAGGGAAGTACAGAGGTTTCCTAAATCCCTCCTAACCCCATCTGTATATAGCCTTTATCTCATTATCAACATCCCCACCAGACTTTTACATTTGTTATAAGTGGTGAACCTGCACTGACACAAAATTATCTCCCAAAGTCCATAGTTTACAAGGGTTCATTCTTGGTGTTGTGAATTCTATAGGTTAGAACAGAATATAGTGACATATATCCATCACTATAGAATCATACGGATTGGTTTCTCTGCCTTAAAATTCCCCTGTGTTCTAGTATTCATTCTCCCTCCCCTCTAAACCATGACAACTACTTATATTTTTTAGTGTCTCTACAGTGTCTGCCTTTTTCAGAATATCATATAGTTGGAATCACACAGTACATAGCCTGTCAAGGGTTTTTTTTTCCACTTTGTAATATGTATTTCAGTTTCCTTTTAATCTTTTCATGGATTGATAGCTCGTTCTTTTTAGCTCTGAATAATATTCCAGTATCTGGATGTACCTCATTTTACTCGTCAATTAACCTACTGAAGGGCATCTTGGTTGCTTCCAAGTGTTGGTAATTATGAATAAAGTTGTGACAAACATCCAAGTACCGGTTTTTGTGTAGACATAAGTTTTCAACCCTGTTGGGTACATTCCAAAGAGTACTATTGCTGGGTCATATTGTAAGATTATATTCAGTATATTAATAAACTGCCAACCTATCTTCCAAAGTTGCTGTAGCATTTTGCATTCCCAATGCCAATCACTGAGTCCATGTTGCTTCACATCCTTGCCAACATTTGATGTTATTAGTGGTCTAGACTTTGGCCATTCCTTGTATTATTATTGCCACTTATTTCAATTGTATATAAATACACCCTATCCAATTAAATATAGATAAATATTTTTCAATTTGTATATATTTTATAATACATTTTTGTTAGATATTTATATAATATACAAGATATATAAATGTATGTCCAAAGAATACATCATTGCTATTACTATTTTGAAGACACTGTTTATCTGTTAAATCAATTAAGAATAAGAAAAAGAAAGAAAAAAAGAAGAAAAATAAAAGCTTTTATTTTAATCTTCATTTATTCACTCTCCGGTACTCATCCTTCCTTTATGTAGATCTGAGTTTCTGACTTAGATTATTTCTTTTCCTGAAAGTCTTTTCTTTTTCATTTTTATTGTGTTATGTTGTCACCATAAACTCCATCATTAGTTTTTGATGCAGTGTTCTAAGATTCATTGTTTATGTACAACACCCAGTGCTCCATGTAATACATGCCCTTCTTAATACCCACCACCAGGCTCACCTCCTTAATATCCACCACTAGGCTCATCTGCCCACTCCCCTCACCTCTAAAACCCTCAGTTTGTTTCGCAGAGTCCACAGTCTTTCATGCTTTGTCTTCTCCTCGGATTTTCCACCTTTACTTTTCTTTTCCTTCTCCTGATGTCCTCCATGTTATTCCTTATGTTCCACAAGTAAGTGAAACCATATAATTGACTTTCTTGGCTTGACTTATTTCACTCAGCATAATCTCCTCCAGTCCCATCATGTTGATGCAAAAGTTGAGTATTCATCCTTTCTGATGGCTAACATTTCATTGTATATATGAACCATGTCTTTATCCATTCATCTGTTGAAGGACATCTTGGCTCTTTCCATAGTTTGTCTATTGTGGACATTGCTGCTATGAACATTGGGGTACATATGGTCCTTCTTTTCACTACATCTGTATCTTTGTGGTATATACTCAGTAGTGCAATTGCCGGATGATAGGGTAGCTCTATTTTTAAGTTTTTGAGAAATCTCCACACTGTTTTCTAAAGTGGCTGCACCAACTTGCATTCCCACCAACAGTGTAAGAGGATTCCCTTTTCTCCACATGCTCTCCAACATTTGTTGTTTCCTACTTTATCAATCTTTGCCATTCTAACTGGTGTAAGGTGGTATCTCAATGTGATTTTGATTTGAATTTCCCTGATGGCTAATGGTGATGAACATTTTTTTCTTGTGTCTGCTAGCCATTTGTATGTCTTCTTTGGAGAAGTGTCTGTTCATGTTTCCTGCCTATTTTTGGACATGGTTATCTGTTTTTTGGGTGTTGAGTTTGAGAAGTTCTTTACAGATCTTGGATATCAACCCTTTGAAGTGTCATTTGTGAATATCTTCTCCCATTCCATGGGTTGCCTCTTTGTTTTGTTGACTGTTTCCTCTGCTATGCAGAAGCTTTTTATCTTGATGACGTCACAAAAGTTCATTTTCACTTTTGTTTCCTTTGCCTTTGGAGATGTGTCTTGAAAGAAGTTGCTGTGGCTGATGTTGAAGAGGTTACTGCCTCCAGGATTTTGATGGATCCTCTATGATTTTGATGGATTCCTGTCTTATGTTGAGATCTTTCATCCATTTTGAGTTTACCTTTGTGTCTGGTGTAAGAGAATGGTTGAGTTTCATTCTTCTGTACATAGCTGTCCAATTTCATCCCCAGCACCATTTATTGAAGATACTGTCTTTTTTCCAATGGACATTTTTTTCCTGCTTTGTCAAAGATTATTTGACCATAGAGTTGAGGGTCCATATCTGCACTCTCTACTCTGTTACATTGGTCTATGTGTCTGTTTTTGTGCTATGTCTGTTTTTGTGCCAGTATGCTGGCACATGCTGCTTTGGTGATCACAGCTTTGTAGTAAAGCTTGAAATCAGGCAATGTGATGCCCCCAGCTCTGTTTTTCTTTTTGAACATTTCCTTAGCTATTCAAGGTCTTTTCTGGTTCCATACAAATTTTAGGATTGTTTGTTCCAGCAGTTTGAAAAATGTTGATGGTATTTTGATCAGGATGGCACTGAAAGTATAGATTGCTCTGGGCTGTATAGACATTTTAACAATGTTTATTCTTCTGATTCATGAGCTTGGAATGTTTTTCTATCTTTTTGTGTCTACTTCAATTTCTTTTATGAGTGTTCTGTAGTTCCTTGAGTATAGATCCTTTACCTCTTTGATTAGGTTTATTCTAAGGTATCTTATAGGTTGTGGTGCTATTGCAAATGGAATCAATTCTCTAATTTCCCTTTCTACAGTTTCATTGTTAGTGTGTAAGAAAGCAACTGATTTCTGTGCATCGATTTTGTATCCTGCCACATTACTAAATTGCTGTTTGAGTTCTAGTAATTTTGGGGTGGAGTCTTTTGGGTTTTCCACATAAAGTATCATATCCTCTGAGAAGAAAGAGAGTTTGACTTCTTCTTTGCCAATATGAATATCTTTTATTTCTTTTTGTTGTCTGATTGCTGTTGCTAGGACTTCTAGTATTATGTTGAAAAACTATGGTGAGAATGGGCATCCTTGTTGTGTTCCTGAAGTATTAACATTTCTTGCAAGTCAGGTCCACTGGAATCAACTGACCTCAATTTTTGTTTGTTTGAGAAAGACTTTCATTTCTCCATCTCTTTAGAAAGGAAGGTAATTTTCTAGGGTACAGAATTCTAGTGTGGTGGGGTCTTTTCCTATTAACATTTTTAAAAATTAAATAATTTTTTAAGAGAAAAACAGCGTCCCTATTGCTACAGAGAACTTTGAAGTATTTAGTTTACATTTTTCTTTTTCTTTCTTTTAAAGTACAGTTGACACACAATGTTAAATATTTCACTTCATTCTTTTTTCTTGCCCGATTTCCTAGGAGAAGATGGATATAATTCTCATCTTTGTTTCTCTATAAGATATTTTGTTTTTCTGGTTTTTTTTCGTAATTTGTTCTTTATCTTGATTTTCTATAGTTTCAATTAATATGACAGGTCTAAATTTTTTTTTGGCATTTATTCTTCTTGGTATCCTCCAAGTTTCCTAGAACATTGGTTTGGTCTCTGAATAACTTGAGGAAATTCTCAGTCATTTCTTCAGATATTTCTTCTGTTCTTTTCTCTCTTTCTTTTCCTTCTGATTTTTCCATTACATGTGTTTATAGTTTTCATAGTTGTCCCATAGTCCCTGGATATGCTGTTCTTTTTTTTTTTTTTTTTAAGTGTCTGTCCTCTTTGCTTTTCAGTTTTGGTGATTTCTATTTTTTTCCCCCAAATATGTTTACTTTATTTTTTTCAGTGTTACAAGATTGATTGTTCATGCACCACACCCAGTGTTCCATGCAATATGGCACATATTGGTGATTTCTATTGATATACTCTCTAGCTTCAATTCTTTCCTCAGCCATAACCCATCTATTAATGAGCTCATCAAAGACATTCTTCATTTCTGTTCCGGAATTTTTGATTTAATCTGTCAACTTTGCCTCATGTATTTTGAAGCTCTTATTAGGTCTATGGGCATATCTTGTTTTATTGTGTTTCACTTTATTGTACTTCACAGATATTGTGGTTTTTAGTAAATGAGGGTTTGTGGCAACCCTGCATGGAGGGTATCAGCATCATTTTTCCAACAGCCTTTGTTCACTTTGCCTTTCTGTGTTACATTTTGGTAATTCTTGCAATATTTAAAATTTTGTTATTATATTTCATTTTTTGTGGTGATCTATAATCAGTAGTCTTTAATGTTACTATTGTAATTGTTTCACCATGTCACTATCCATGCCCATAGAAGATGGTGAACTTAAGTGATACCTGTGTGTGTTCTGGTTCTTCCACTGACTGGCCATTCCCTACCTCTCTCTTCCTTTCCTCAGGTCTCCCTCTATCCTTGGGATACAACAATTTTGAAATTAGGCCAATTAATAACCTCACAATGACCTCCAAGTGTTCAAGTGAAAGGAGGAGTCACATATTTCTCACTAAATCAAAAGTTAGAAATGATTAAGCTTTGTGAGGAAGACATGTTGAAAATTGAAATAGATCAAAAGCATGGAGCACTGGGTGTGGTGCATGGACAATCAATCTTATAATACTGAAAAATTAAAATAAACATATTTGAAGAGAAAAAAAAAGCTATTTGTGCTTCTTGTGTCAAGAAGTTAGCCAGGTTGTGAATGTGAAGGAAAAATTCTTGAAGGAAATTAAAGGCACTACTCTAGTGAATACATTAATGATAAGAAAGTGAAAGAGCCTTATTGCTGATAAGGAGAATGTTTCAGTAACCTGGAAAAGAGACCAAACCAGGCACATTTTCCTAAACCAAAGCCTAATCTAGAGCAAGGCACTAATTTTCTTTGATTCCATGGAGGTAGAGAGAGCTGGGAAGCTGCAGAAGAAAAGTGGGAAGCTAGCAGAGGTTAGTTCATGAGGTTTAAGGAAAGAAGCTGTCTCCATAACATAGAAGTACAAGGTGAAGCAGGATATGCCGATGTGGAGGCTATAACAAGTTTATTCAGAAGATCTAGCAGAGGTAATTTATAAAGGCAACTACACTAAACAACAGATTTTTTTTTTTATAGAGATGAAACTGCTTTATATTAGAAGATGTCATCTAGGACATTCTGAAATTCTCCCTCTCTCATATCCTGTATGTTTGTTCTTCATTCTAGTTTTCCAGGTTGACAAAGTAGAAAATGAATAAACTGAACTCTGTTGTGTTTCCCTAATCTGCCTAGGGTTTTTGGGAGGACAGGTGGGATATATATATTTGTTCTTTTATTTCTTTAAACATTCTCAATACATTTAATTTGTACCCTATATTCAATAATTCCAATCTCTGAAGTTCTGAATCTTATTCTTCTCTTTAGGAATAAGACAGGGCAGCAAATAAAAAGTACATTATCCAGGGGCACCTGGGTCGCACTGTCAGTTAAGCATCTGACTCTTGGTTCTGGCTTAGGTCATGATCTCCCTGTGGTGGGATCGAGCCCTACGTGGGGCTCTCTGTATGGGGTCTGCTTCAGATTCTTTCTCTCTCCCCCTCTGCCCTTCCCCCCAACAAAAAAAAAATTAAATCTTTTAAAAAGTACATTATTTGATTTTATGGCTGCTTGTTTTTTTCCTGTTTTGTTTTTGTTTTTTTAATTTTGGAATATGAGCTCATAACTGTGTCACTTTGAGTCTGAGAACTGGTTTGAGTATAAAAATGTAGTGAAGGATCATCATTTTCCATTATGGCAACTAACCTGAATCTTTACTCACTGCTATGGACTGAATGCCCAAATTCATATGTTGAAACCTAATCTGCAAGGTGAATGTATTTGGAGATAGAAGCTTTAGGAAGTAATTAGGTCATAATGCTGGAGCTTTCAGATTAGTGCCCTTATAAGAAGAGACCCAGGGGAGCTTGCTTTTTCTCTCTCTCCCTTTGGCCCTCCCATGTGAGAATACAGTGAAAAGGCTGCTGTCTAGGAAGTGGGCTATCATCAGACACCATATCTGCAACTGCTTTCATCTTAGACTTCCTAGCCTCTAGAATTGTGAGGAAAAAATGTTTGTTATATAAGCTACTCTATTGTATTTTTTTTTTTTTTTTTGCAACAGGCAAAACGAAGATACTCATCTACCCTTGATTTGGTTATATAGGGCAAACCATACCCATAAATGGCAGGATTTCAGAATTCTGTCTGTCTTTGTGGGATTGTGAGAGGACACACAATCCTAAGACTTCTACCCTGGAGGATCCAGGGGGAATGGAGAAGGTGTGCATCTTTAGAAATGGTCTGAGAGACCCCCTAGAATCTCTAGTTGGGATGACAAGTGAAGGTCTTTTTCTGAAGCAGCCAATCATTAAAGACTGGGGGAAATGACAGCTTCTACAAATGTGAAGACACTAATAATGCAAATCTTCCAAAAGATCAAAGAAACATGACACCACTTAAGGAACAAAATAAAGCTCCAGTGCCTGATCTCAAAGAAATGGAGATCTGTATGTCTAACAAAGAATTACAAAATAGTTAATTACTTAAAGAAGCTCAGTGAGCTACAAGAAAACACAATTAAACAAATTAGACAATTAAACAAAATCTAGAAAATAACACATGAACAAACAGAAAGTTCAAGGAAGAGATAGAAGCCATGACAAAGAACCAAACACAAATTCTGGGGCTGAATAATGCAATGACTGCACTATAAATTTCAATAGAGAACTTCAACAACAGATTTATCAAGTAGAGGAGAAAACTAGTGAACATAAAGACATAATTTGAGGGTGCCTGGGTGGTTCAGTTGGTTGGGCATCTACCTTTGGCTCAGGTCATGACCTCAGGGTCCTGAGATCAAGTCCTGCTGTGGGCTCCCTGCTTCCCAGGGAGCTTGCTTCTCCCTCTGCTTCTGCCTCTCTCTCTCTCTCTCACTCTCTCTCTCTGTCTTACATGAATAAATAAATAAAATGTTAAAAAAAAGACATAATTTGAAACCATCTAGTAAGACATGAAAAATAAACAAACTAAAAGCATGAAAGTGAGTGAAGAAAGTCTGTAGGTCTTAAAAAATAGCAACAAACAAAATAATATAGGCACGGGAGCCCCAGATAACCATAAAAGAGAAAGGAGCAGAAAACTAATTTAAAGTAATAATGAGAGACAAATTCCCTCTGGGGAATGAACATCCAGATCCATGAAGCCCAAAGAACTTGACTGACCTAAAGAAATCTTTACTGAGGTGTGCCTGAGTGACTCAGTCAGTTAAGTGTCTGCCTTCAGCTCAGGTCATGATCCCAGGGTCGTGGGATCCCACTTCTCCTTCTCCCTATGCTACTCCCCCTGCTCTCTCTCTCTCAAAGAAAAAAAAATCTTACATTACTCCTAAAAACAACAACAAATCTTCATTGATACACATTATACTCAAATGGAAAAGAGAGACTTGAAAGCAGGAAGGGAAAGGTGACTGGTCACATATAAAGGAGCCCCATGAAACCAGTAGATTTCTCAGCAGAGACTTTGCAGACCAGGAGAGTGTGATGATAAATTCGAAGTGCTTAAAAAAAAAAATCCTGTCAAAAAAAAAAAAAAAGAATACTTTACTTGGCAAACCAGACATAAAGGTGAGATGAAGACTTTCCTAGATTTTGTCAGTACCAGACTTGCTTAAAATTAATTCTAAAGGGAGCTCTTCAAATTGTTATGAGAGGATGCTAATCAGCATAGTGAAGACACATGTAGACAATAAAACACACTAATAAAAGCAAGTTTATAATTGAATTCAGAATATTCTAATATTGTAATGGGCAAATATATGACTGAATTCAGAATAGTCTAATGCTGTAATAGTGGTATGTAAATCACTTTTTACTCTAGTACAAATACTAAAAAGAAAAGTATTAAAAGTGATTATAGCTATAATAATCTGTTACAAATTAAAAATATGTAAATTGTGACATTAATAAAATATTATACACAATGCACTAAGTTATAATCAGTTTAAAATAACTCTAAGGTAGTTTTTAAAAAAAAATTATTTAGGAGCAAGTGAGAGAGAGAATATGAGCTGGGAGAGAGGCAAAGGGAGAGGGAGAGAGAATATCAAGCAAATTCCCCTTGGATTGTGGAACTAGACACAGGGCTCAATCTCAGGATCCCAAGATCATGACCTGAGCAGAATCTAGATTTGGATTCTTAACTGACTGAGTCACTCAGACATCCTAACTTGAATGTGTTTTATGTAAGTTTCATAGTAACCACAAAGAAAAACATCTGGTAAATACACGAAAGATATAGAAAAAGAAATCAAAGCATACCACTGCAAAACACCTAGTAAATCACAAAGGAGCAGAAAGAGAGGAAGAAAATAATAAAGGGACTTCAAAGCATTCAGAAAACATGAACAAAATGGCAATAGTAAGTACATATCTACCTGTTATCTTAATATAAATGGATTAAGTCCTCTAATCAAAAGGTACATAGGGCATGAACAGATGAAATAATAAGATTCAACAATACAGTCTCCTGTAAGAGATTGATTTTGGCTCTATGGATACATATAGATGGAAAGTGAAGGGATGGAAAAGGGTGTTCAATGCAAATGAGAACCAAAAGAGAGTAGGGATAGCTATACATACATAAGAGAAAAGAGACTTTAAGTCAAAAACTGTAACTCATGGCAAATAATGTCACTATCTAATGGTAAAGGAGTCAATTCATCAAAAGGATATAACATTAGTAAATATCCATGCATCCAATATCGGAGCACCTATATATGTAAAGCAGATTGTAACAGAGCTGAAGGAGAAATAGAAAACAATACAACATTTGTAGGGAACTGTAATACCCCACACTGAAAAATGGATAGATAATTCTGACATAAAATCAGTAAGGGAACAGTGCACTTGAAAAACATTGTTGACCAAATGGCCTAACAGACATGTACAGAACATTCCTTCCAACAACAGAAGAACACATTCTTCTCATGCACACACATAATATTCTGCAGGCTATATCATAGTTTCAAAAAAAAAGTCTTTACAAAAATTACTTCAATACAGGATTTTTCAGAACCTGGATTTGATGTACATTAGGAGTACTTTGATTGTCAGAAACTTTGTAGAACCCAAGTAAAGGAATCCATGTGGATCTCAGGAACTATGGAATTAGAAACGAGGGAGGTGAGGAGTATCATTCTCTATCTTTCTGCTTCTGCTTCTTTCTTCCCAAGATAGGCGTATTAATCCTATCTTGTGATAGGATTCCTCAGAGAAACAGAATACCAGAAAGAGAGGGGGAGAGAGAGAGGAAGGAGGATGGAAAAGGAATTGAGGGGGAGAAAAGAGAGATTGACTTTAAAGAATTGACTCACATGATTACAGAGCTTTGGCAAGTCCAGAATCTGCAGGGTGGGCCAGAGCTAGAGACCCAGAGAGCATAGAAGTTTGAGTCTGAAGGCAACATGCTATAGAACTCACTTTCCCAGGAGGGTACTCTTGTCACTAGAGGCCTTTGAGTGATTGGACAATGCACACCCACATATAGAAGGTAATTTACTTTATTGAAAATCTACTCATTTAAATGTTAATCTTATCTTAAAAAAATCACCTTCACAGAAACATATAGAATATTGTTTAACTAAATACCTGGGAACCATGCCCAAGCCAGATTGACACATAAAATTAGCAGTCACATTAGGAAAAATGGGGAAAAAAAGGGATGAACTATTCTTTTCAATCTGGTACCAAATTTTCCTGAAAGTAATCTCATTTGTGCAGCTGGATGAGGCTCACCACTGGATTAAACAACTTTATTCCTGGGGGTGACATCTGGAGAAAGCACTTACTTAGCCCAGCTCATGTGAGGTACTTATGTTGGGCCAAACCAGTGGCTAGGAAGAAAGTGGAAGCGGCGTTATCTTGAACAAAATGGTGGTCAAGTATCCAGCATAGTGTCCTATAAGTGGGAAATCATTGATTAAGAAATTATAATGTAATTTTTAAGTGTTAACATGTTTTTCCACTTGATGGAATAACTTCTAATTTCTGTTTTGCAAAGCTTTTTATGGAATTCAGTTACAGTTAACTGATTTTCTATCATGGTGTCTATAAAATTTGTGGATACATAGTGGCTATACTCCTTTTAGGCACCTTAAATTGATTTCGTTTACTTTTCTCTACATATTTTCTAGTTTCACCATATCATCCATCTGTGCAGGGAAAGCAGAATGAGCTCACACCTCCTGCAGAAGGTAATATGATTTTTCATTTTTTTCTAGAGGCCAGTACTAAAGGGAGGAAGTATTGAACTTCCTTAGAAACATAGCTGATGGTCTGTCGGGGGGCCAGCCTTGAGCCCAGCTAGAGAGTATGGTGATGTGAATGCTGTGGTGTGGGGGACCCTGAATGAGCCGGTCCTCCTCCCCCAAAGCAGTTCAATTCCATGTGAAGATTGTGGC
>JAPYYJ010002038.1:0-13372 GCA_028533885.1 Nasua narica | reverse complement strand
ACATGTCTCCAAAGGCAAAGGAAACAAAAGCGAAAATGAACTTTTGGGACCTCATCAAGATAAAAAGCTTCTGCACAGCAAAGGAAACAGTCAACAAAACAAACATGCAACCCACAGAATGGGAGAAGATATTTGCAGGTGACACTACAGACAAAGGTCTGATATCTAAGACCTATAAAGAAATCCTCAAACTCACTCACAAAACAAATAATCACATCAAAAAATGGGCAGAAGACATGAACAGACACTTCTCCAAAGAGACATACAAATGGCTAACAGACACATGAAAAAATGTTCATCATCTTTAGCCATCAGGGAGATTCAAATCAAAACCACACTGAGATACTACTTTACACCAGTTAGAATAGCCAAAATCAACAAGGGAGTGAACAACAAATGTTGGAGAGGATGTGGAGAAAGGGGAACCCTCCTCCACTGTTGGTGGGAATGCAAGTTGGTGCAGCCACTTTGGAAAACAGTAGGGAGATTCTTCAGGAAATTAAATATACAGCTACCCTATGACTCTGCAATTGCACTACTCAGTGTTTACCCCAAAGAAGCAGATGCAGTACAAAGAAGGGCCACATGTACCCCAGTGTTCATACCCGCAATGCCCACAATAGCCAAACTGTGGAAAGAACCACAGTGCCCTTCAACAGATGAGTGGATAAGGAAGATGTGGTACATCTATACAATGGAATATTATAACTCCATCGGAAAGGATGAATACCCAACTTTTGTATCAACATGGACAGGACTGAAAGAGATTATGCGGAGTAAAATAAGTGAAGCAGAGAGGGTCAATTATCTATGGTCTCACTTACGTGTGGAGCATAAAGAAAATCATGGAGGGCATTGTGAGAAGAAAGGGAAGGGTGAATGGGGGGAAATCGGAGGGGGCAATGAACCATGAGAGACTGTGGACTCTTAGCAACAAACTGAGGGTTTTGGAGTGTAGGGGGTGGGTGGTTGGGCGAGCCTGGTGGTGGGTATTGAGGAGGGCACATATTGCATGGGGAGCACTGGGTGTGGTACATGAACAATGAATCTTGAAACACTGAAAAAATAAACATATTTGGGAAAATAAATAAATAAATAAAGATGTTTATTGGGGGGGCACTTGGGTGGCTCAGTCAGTTAAGCCTCTGCTTTCAGCACAGGTCAAGATCCCAGGATCCTGGGATCCAGCCTCAAGTCGGGCTCCCTGCTCAGTGGGGAGCCTGCTTCTTCCTCTCCGTGCCCCCACTTGTGGTCTCTCTCATTCTTGCTCTCTAATAAATAAATTTAAAATATAGTAAAAAATAAAAAAAAATTTTTTTTAATTTTAAAAAACTGCAAGAAGCTGAAAATGATTATAAGCTCCTTTTCCATGAGCAAGTATATATCCTAAGATACTTCTATTTTCTTTATTTTTTGACAGCTCTTTATACTTTAAAAAATATTGTCACATGTATTGTCAAAAGTAAAAATAAAATCCTAGACAACTAGGCAACTAAACAAAAGAATACATGCTTCTAACTTAATGACCAATCACTGTAATATCCAAACAGACATGAACATTTTTTAACTAGCTATAATTTATAAAAGTTCCTCAGGGGGCCTGGCTGGCTCAGTTGGTGGAACATGAGACTCTTGATCTCAGGGTTGTGGGTTCAAGCCCCACATTGGGTATAAAGATGACTTAAAAAATAAAATCTTTAAAAAGAAAAAGTTTCTCTTCACATTTTGAAAACTCTGCTACTCACCGACCCTACGTCTGTTTTTCTGCAACAGTGAAAATAAAAGCCAGATTCCTTTACTAAATGGTCTTCACTGGCATAAAAAAGATTACTAAGAGGTCCCCACTACATCAGCTCCTCCACTGGCTTAAGAGAAACCCATGTACAGACTCTCTAACATCCTAGTTAAAAATCTGCTTTTACTCAGAACCAAACCCAGCAAGCTAGTTGCCCTCTATAACATACAGAGGACCCCAGATTCAGGACAGTATGCTTCTATTAATGATGTCTAGGACAGAAATTGCTTCTTCTGAGAACTATTAGAATGCAGATGCATAGAGTCTCTCAAGATGTAAAACTTCTTAGGACTTTCTACAAATGAATTTCTATCAGGTTAATATTTTCCCTTTTTGCCCAAGACAGGCAAATCTTAAAATGTATGGTATACATCTCTATTATAAAGTTTTTTATCATTCACATTCTTTTTTCAATCTATTGAAAAATTTTTTTAATTCACATTCTTTCATGCAACTGTCCTTTTCAGTTTCATGCTATCACCAATTAGACAGGATTTAGTTAACTGTTTCACATACTTTTTATGAACATACCAAGGCATAAATAAGTGAATAATTCCTTCTTTTTTTTTTTAAAGATTTTATTTACGCATTTGAGAGAGAGCAAGAGAGAGTATAAGTGGGAAGGAGAGGGAGAAGCAGCCTGCCCACTGAGCAGGGAGCCCGATGTGGGGCTTAATCCCAGGACTCTGACATCATTACCTAAGCCGAAGGCAGAGGCTTAACTGAGGCACCCTGGCGCCCCTCTTCTTCTTCTTTTTTTTTTTTTTTAAGATTTTGACAGAGAGAGAGCACAAGCAGGGGAGCGGCAGGCAGAGGGAAAGGAAGAAGCAGTCTCCCTGCTGAAGAGGAAGCCTGACCTGCGGCTTGATCTAGGACCCTGGGATCAAGACCTGAGACGAAGGCAGACGCTTAACCAACTGAGCCACCCAGGCACCCCAATAAGTGAGTAATTTCTAACATTCAGGTAATTACGCCACTTAAGAAAAATATCATTCTAAGGGTACCTGGGTGGCTCAGCTGGTTGAGTGTCCCACTCATAGTTTTGTCTCAGGTCATGACCTCATGGTTGTGAGATCAAGCTCCAACTCAACCTGTGCTCAGCAGGGTGTCTCCTTGGGGTTCTCCCTCTCCCTCTGCCCCCAAGCACCCGCCCCCACTCACGCATGTGTGCACACTCTCTCAAATAAAATCTTTTAAAAAAATACTATTATTCTACAAAGAAATATGGAAATCATAAGGTTCACTAAAAAAGACCAACATAATTTGATCTATCCTATTAGAAGACTTTTTTTAATCTATTTTGTCCTACCATTACCTGTTTTCCAAAGTAGCTTCTAATCAGATCTTATAAGAAAAGCTATTTTAAGAAGACTGAAGTCATATCAAACTTTCCCAACCACAGAAGTATAATAAAAATTACAAAAAAAAAAAAAGACAAAAACACAAACACAGTGGCTGAACAACATGTCACTGAACAACGAATGGGTAAGTGAAGAAATCAAAGAGGAAATAAAAAAATATATAGAAACAAATAAAAATGAAAACACATAATTCAAAATCTTTTGGACATAGCAAAAGAAGTTCTAAAAAAGAAGTTTATAGCATACCTCATAAAAACAACTAAAGTCTCAAACAAGCAACCTAACTTTACATCAAATGGAACTGGAAAAAGAACAAAGGGCAAATTGGTAGAAGGAAGGAAATAAGAGAGATTAGAGAGTAAACAAATAAAAGACTAAAAAAAAAAATAGAAAACATCTATGAAACCAAGGGCTTGTTCTTTGAAAATATGAACAAAATTGATAAACATTTAGCCAGACTCATCAAGGAAAAAAAAAAAGACAGAAGACTCAACTAAATAAAATCAGAAATGAAAGAGGAGAAGTAAAACCGACACCACAGAAAGACAAAGGATTACAGGAGAATACCATGAAAAATTATATGGCAACAAATTGGACAACCTAGAACAAATGGATAAATTTCTAGAAATATACAATCCTAAAAATGAATCAGGAAGAAACAGAATTTTTGAACAGGTTACTAGGAAGGAAACTGAATCAGTAATCGAAAAACTGCCAAAGAACCTAAGTCGAGGGCCAGCTGGCTTCACACATGAATTCTACCAAACATTTAAAGAAGAAATATACCTGTTTTTCTCAAATTAGCCAAAAAATAGAAGAGAAAGGAAAACTTCCAAATTTATTCTATCAGGTCAGCATTATCCTGATGCCAATACCGGATAAGTGCCAAAACAACAACAAACAAACAAAAGCAGGCCAATATCCCAGGAGAACACAAATGCAAAAATCATCAATAAAATAATACCAAACTGAATTCAACAAGACATCAAAAGAGATCATTCACTGCAATCAAGGGGATTTATTCCAAGGATGCAAGGATGATTCAATATTCACAAATCAACCAATGTGATATATCATAATAACAAGAGGAAGATTAAGAATCATATGATCTCCTCAATAGATGTAAAAAAAATTTGACAAAATACATCCTTCATGATAAATACTCTAAATAAAGAAGGCTTAAAAGGAACAAACCTCCACATAATAGAGGCCATCTATGAAAAACCCACAGCTAAGATTATATTCAATGGTGAAAAAAAGAGATCATTTCCTATAAGATCAGGAACAAGTAAAGGATGTCTATTCTTGCCATTTCTATTCAATACAGTACTGGAAGTCCTAGCTGCAGCCATCAGACAAGAAGTAAAAAGCATCCAGATTCCTATGGAGAAGGTGAAACTGTCACTATTTATAGATGACATGATACTACATACAGAAAATCCTGAACACTCCATCTAAAAACTATTAGAACTCATAAATGAATTCAGCCTACTGTTGCAGGATACAAAATTTATGAACAGAAATCTGTTGCACTTTTTTTTTTTTAGATTTTATTTATTTGACACACAGAGAAAGAACGAGCACAAGCAGAGGGAGCAGAAGACAGAGGTAGTAGAAGCAGACTCCCCGCTGAGCAGGAAGCCCAATGTGGGGCAAGATCCCAGGACCCCAAGATCATGACCTGAGCCAAAGGCAGCCCCCTAACTGATTGAGCCACCCAGGCACCCCTCTGTTTCACTTTCATACACTAATAATGAAGTAGCAGCAAAAGAAATTAAAAAATAATGCCATTTACTATTATACCAAAAAGAAGGAAAAACCTAGAAATAAGTTTAACCAAGGAGGTGAAAGACCTATACTCTGATGAAAGAAACCGAAGATGGCATAAAAAGAATGGAAATATGTATCATGCTCTCAGAAGAATATTGTTAAAATGGCCATACTATTCAAAGCTATCTACAGATGTAATGCAATTTCTATGAAAACACCAATAGCATTTTTCACAGAACTAGAATAAATAACTTATAAAATTTGTATGGGGCCAGAAAAGACCCCAAATAGCCCAAACAGTCTTGAAAAAGAACAAAACCAGAGGTATCACAATCCCAGATTTCAAGATATACTACACGGCTAATCAAAACAGCATGGTTTGGGGCGCCTGGGTGGCTCAGTGGGTTGAAGCCTCTGCATTCGGCTCAGGTGATGATCTCAGGGTCCTGGGATCAAGCCCCGCATCAGGCTCTATGCTCAGCAAAGAGCCTATTTCCCCCTCTCTCTGACTGCCTCTCTGTCTACTTGTAATCTCTCTGTCAAATAAGTTAAAAAAAAAAAAAAACAGCATGGTACTGGCATAAAAGAAAGACACATAGATCAATGGAACAGAAAAAAGAGGCCCAAGATAAGCCCATGCTTATATGCTCAATTAGCCTATGACACAGAAAGCAAGAATATACAATGGAAAACAAATACTATCTTTGATAAATCATGCTGGGAAAACTGGACAGCTACCTGCCAAAAAACAAACCGGACCACTTTCTTTTACCATACACAAAAATAAACTCAAAATAGATTATAGAACTAAATGTGAGGTGTGCCTGGGTGCCTCAGTCAGTTAACTATCTGCCTTCAGCTCAGGTCATGATCCTGGGGTCCTGGAAGTGAGTCCTACCTACATCAGGCTCCCTCATCAGCAGAGAGTCTGCTTCTCCCTTTCCATCTGCCGCTCCCCCTGCTTGTGCTCTCCCTCTAATAAATAAATAAAATCTTAAAGAAATAAATCTAAACTCTGAGACCTGAAACCATAAAATTCCTAAAAGGAAACATAGGCAGTAATCTCTTGGACACTGACCTTAGCAACGTTTTTCTGAATGTGCCTATTAAGGCAAAGAAAACTAAAGCAAAAGAAAACCATTGGGACATCACCAAAATAAAAACTTTTGCACACCAAAGGAAACTATCAACAAAACTAAGAGGCAACCTAGTGAATGAAAGAAGATATTGGCAAATGATATATCTGATAAGAAGTTAATAATATTTATTATAAAAAACTTCTACAACTCAACATCCAAAAAACCTATTTAGGTACTCTGCCCATTCAATTAAAGAATTCAACTAAAGAATGGGCAGAGTACCTAAACAGACATTTTTCCAAAAACATACAGATGGCCAACAGACACATCATCATCATCAGTGAAATGCAAATCAAAATCAGAGTGAGCTATCATCATACAGCTGTCAGAATGGCTGGTACCAGGAAGACAAGAAATAACAAGTGCTGGGAGGATGTGGAAGAAAGGAAAGCCTTGTGCACTGCTGGTGGGGCATGCAAGCTGGGACAGCTACTGTGGAAAACAGTGTGGAGGTTCCTCAAAAAATTGAAAATGGGAATCCTTTATGACCCAGTAATTTCACTACTGGGGCCTTCCTGAAGAAGCATAAACACTAGTTTGAAAGATATATGCGGGGCGCCTGGGTGGCTCAGTTGGTTGAGCAACTGCCTTCGGCTCAGGTCATGATCCCGGAGTCCCGGGATCGAGTCCCATATCGGACTCCCGGCTCTGCGGGAAGTCTGCTTCTCCCTCTGACTTTCTCCCCTCTCATTCTCAGTCTCTCGCTCTCTAATAAATAAATAAAAATCTTTAAAAAAAAAAATGAAAGATATATGCACTCCTATGCAATATTTACAACAACCCAGTGATGGATGTAACCCAAGTGCCCACTGACAAATGAATGGATAAAGATGAGGTGGGTGAGGGAGTGCGTGTGCAGGTACGTGTGAGAGTGATGGAGTATTTCTCAGCCATTAAAAAAAAAATGCGATTTTGACATTTGCAACAACATGGATGGATCTAGAGGGTATACTGCTAAGTGAAGTAAGTAAAAAAAGACCAACACCACAGGATTTCACTTAATGTGGAATCTATGAAACAAAACAAGCAAACGAAAAATCACTCTTAAATACAGAGAACTGGTGGCTGTCAGAGGGAAGGTGGGGGGAGGATGGTGAAATAGAGAATGGAGATTAATAGGTACAAACTTCCATCTATAAAATAAGTAAGTCACAGAAATGAAGAACACAGCACAGAGAATATACACAATAATACTGTAACAATGTTATATGGTGATTATCTTAGATGGGCACTAGTAATTTACAGAATTACTATGTTACACGCCTGAAACTAACACAACATTGTAGGTTAGCTCTACTTCAATTTAAAAAAAAAATTTTTAATCAAAAAGGAAAGCCATTTGTACTCCCATAAAAACCCAGTAAATTTTGTTTTTCCCACAAAAAAATAGTACACGTAAGTTGAACCAAAAGAAATTGCCATTATTGGAGCAATTCTAACCAATTTCAATTAAGTCACACAGTTGTTTTAGTAAATTGGTGGATGTAAACTGTCCTAGGCCACACTGGTAAAGTAAGAGATAACATATTTATAAGAAGTACACAATAAAGCAATTATGCATTACTAATATTACCACTTCTCTCATTCCTTCCTGAGCTTTCAAGTATGCATTTTCAAAAGCTGTTTGCTGAAGCTTCAAAGGAAGTGCTTTCAATAATGTGGAAGAACCTCCGTGTTTCATATCCTGGAATAACCTTAAAAAAAAAAAAAAAAAAAGCAAAAAGTGAAATAAGTTTTTACCTTAAACATTATCTTCCAAAGCGTATCATGGGAAACAAATCACACTATGAGATATAATAATAACACACTGGGTCTTCTTTCAAAAAACCTAATGAAATCTAAACCCATTTAAACAGATTCATGTTTAATGGTTAATGTCAGGTCTTTAAAATATACGCCATTTTCTGCTAGAACTGGAAAGGTCTCAAAAAAATCTTTTAGCTTATTGCCCAAACTTAAACGGTCCTGAACTCAAACTAGCCCATAAAGAAAAATTATACTCTGATAAAATACCAACCCTGAGACTCCTGACCCTGTGCTCTAATTTTAAAAAGTGATCTTATCCTGGGAGCACCTGGATGGCTCAGCTGGTTAAACGTCCAACTCTTGATCTCAGCTCAGGTCTTAATCTCAGATCTTAAGTTCAAGTCTCACGCTGGGTCCATGCTGGGCATGGAGCCTACTTAAAAAAAAAAAAAAAAAAGTGATCTTACCCTGCAAAGTGGATAGCTTTATGCCTTGATGATCTATTTAATTTCTTTATTGATGGAAAAGAGCTCATCAGTGCTCTCTGCATAATATCCTATATTTAAGAACAACTCTTTAACTAATTTTGTCCCTTCTGCTTTTTTAGTAACCAAAGCTTTTATACTTTTTGGTGTTCCTCTGATTCCTCCAGTTTCTCTAACATCTCTTAAAACAGCACAATATTAAATATCAACAATTACCAAAAAAACCCAAAAAAACCCCAACAGATTTTATGTTCATGCCACTCTTTTTTTTTTTAAATATTTTTTTTTTTGAGAGTGGGGAGGGGCAGAAGGAGAGAATCTTTTTTTTTTTTTAAGAATTTATTTATTTATTTGAGAGAGAGAGAGTGAGAGAGAGAACATGAGAGGGGAGAAGGTCAGAGGGAGAAGCAGACTTCCCATGGAGCTGGGAGCCCGAGGTGGGACTCGATCTCAGAACCCCAGGACCATGACCTGAGCCGAAGGCAGTCGCCCAACCAACTGAGCCACCCAGGCACCCTGTTCATGCCATTCTTGAATGCATGTATTTTTTAAATCTTTCAAGGTATTTTCCAAAGCCACACTGCACTGTTCTATTACATTTAACTTGTGGTTCTCCACACCCCCAGATCTTTAGCTTTGGTGTGTATTTTCCATCTTCTAAGGACTTCAAGTAAAGCTCACATTCATTAGCAACCCTTACGATGTGAGTCCTGAAAATTCAGCACCCCATACCTGAGGGATTAGACCCAATTCTGATTTGTGAAAATACTACTGTTAATGTATTCAAACTGTGCACACATTAGGCTTAATTAACACATACATTTATGTGCCTGCTGAGGTAATTTCTTTATAGCCAAGTTTTATTTATTGATCACTTACATCTGAAAAGTAAAGTCACCCAAATGATTTTCAGTTTTGGTAATTTTAAAGCATAATGTAAGTTCCTTTTTCAAACATTCATTTATTTTATAAATTACTGAACACCTACCGCATGCCATTATTGTTTTCGGTGCTGAGTATATAGCACTCAACAAAACAGACAAAAAACCAATGCCTTCCACCAGCTTTCATTTGAGCTAGATGTGTTATACTTAAAATATAACATTTCAAGTGGTCATATGTGCTACTGAGAAAAATCAAGGAGAAGTACTTTACTTGTAGGGAGTGTAAGGTGGGAAAGGCAGAGAGAGGTCACAATTTAGATCTTAAAAACCAACTGGAGCACCTGAGAAACATGTAGTCCTAGGGAATTAATACCGCCTCTGCAAGTACTCAAACCTCAAACAGGTCTCTGTGACAGGATTACTCCAGTGCCTAATTGTATGTTCACTCACACGGATCTGATTGTAATTGGCACATGGTGAAATGTGCTCATTTTCATTTTACAAACTCCTATAAAATCACAGCACTATCCAAACAGTCTGTCTGTCCCGTAAGTGAGAGCAGACACACCTCATCCGACTCCAGCACCAACGGGCTGGATGGCATTGAGCAAGTTACCTTCTCTCTCAAAGCCTCTTCATTTACAAACTGGAGGCAGTAAGAGTGTCCAGGGTTGGGACTGCCCGAAGTAAGCGAAAGCATCAATGCCAGGCGTTCAGTGTATAGTGATATAGTCAGCAAACACGGGCTTCTCCCCACGCTACACGGCCCGCCACCTGCTGCATCCCAGAACTTCAGGAAGACAGGCCCCTTACCTGCTGACAGACTCTGCAGCCAACATGCTAACTTGATGATGCCGATCCGCAAGAAAATGTGGAAAGACTTCGTTTACAGGGAAGTCTTTTCCCATTACATTAAGAATAGCCCATTCTGAGTAAGGATCGGTCTATGGGAAAAGAACAAATAGTGTCAAATACTAAGAAACACTAAGAGAAAAATCACCCACTGACAAGAAGAAACAAAGGCTACTTTAGAAATTTCAATGGAGACCTTACTAATAATTAACGTGGACTAACTCACCTCAAGCAGAGTTTTAAGGCACTTTACTAGTGCCATTCTTACAGAGAATGTGCATTTCCCCTCCTTTGCTAGGTGCCTGAAATAAAGTGTTTCAGAGTCAAATAATTATTCCAGTAAAAGCACAGTAAAAAAAAAAAAAAAAATCATTGGGTATTACACTTTTTGTAACCTCTAATTATTCTTATTCTTCCAAAATCTATTTCCATACTCAATTTAATGCTCATAATTGGCATATGCCAGTCAATATTCTTAACTTCCATAAAAGACGTTAGCCCATTTCAAGGGTGCCTGGGTGGCTCAGGCTGTTAAGCATCTGCCTTGAGCTCAGGTCATCCTGGGATGGTGCCTGTGTTGGGGGGGGTGGTCCCCTGCTCAGTGGGGAGTCTGTTTCTCCCTCTTCTCCTGGTTCAAAGATTTCAAAACCACATTCTATACCGATTCAGAAGGCCTTATCGATCCGGTAGGTCCAAGGGTTCTAAATTACATATATGTGCCCCTCTGTATCATCAGGTTACATCACACTGTGACTACACGCACAAAATACCCAATGTGTCTGCTAGTGCTTCAAGGAAGAAACAGAAGCTACATTCTCCTATTGTTAAAGGTTGTATATAGTTACATTCAAGGATGAACCTAAGTCACTACAAATGCAAAGCTGGCAACTGTATCCAGGGTAGCAAAAGAGAATGAAGAACTCCCCAACCGGCTCTGCACCTACCAGAATGCTCCAATCACTGTCAGCAACTGCCCTTGAGCATCCCTTGAGTTTTCAGCGTCCATATCGCCTTGACACAGGTTCCTCACCACATGGACGAAGTGGTTTAAGAGTGTTCTACAAACATCCTGGTCACGGCGATACAAAGAACACACATTGCTGCAGCGGAAAAAGTTTACCTTAGTAAATGTAACATAACATACCAGTTAGTTTATAAATTTAAAGTAAACATAACTTTAAAAGGCTTTAATTTCTTACGAGAGTGGTTTTAGAAGTTCGACAACCTCTTCCATTGGCAAAGGATATTCTTGTCCGGGAAGCTCCTTTAAAAGCACTAGATACTAAGATAAGTGAAGAGAAAAAAAATCATTTTTTCCATAAATCATTTGCTTAAATATATATGTAACCATAAATGTACCCATTAATGCATGCACACATACACAGCTGCACAGAAAAAAAGACCAGTGAGTTTCTAAAGGTGGCAGGGTGGTAAAAGAGTCTGAAGTTAAACAGAGCTGGATTCAAACGCCAGCACTAGAGCCTATTACTTGTGTGGTTAAAAAACTTGCCTTGTCACCTGAGCCTTTGGACTCTCACCAATAAAATGGGGATACAGCACGTACCTGGCCAGCTTCCTGTGAGGACTACAGGAAATGAATGTAAATGTCTAGCATTTCCTGTTAGAATTCAATAAATAGGTGGGTGTTATCCCTATTGGGGTTAAGTTCCTGAGCAAGAATCTGAAACTATTCTTATGCTTGGGGATGAGACCTCAATGGTAAAAACTGTTCCAGGAAGGAATTTTGGCCAGCAGAGATAATGGTGGGCAGGGAAAAAGTCACAAATACCCCAAGTTATCCTCCTATAAAAGAACCTTGTAGGGGTCTCCATGCTACTATGCACACCACGGAGCCCGCAGCAACCACCAGGCATAATCACGGGAGTTACAAGAAGGCAACCACTGTCTGAGAGCCGCCAAGTCCCTTTCCAGCTGTAGTAAGAAATCAGAAGACAATGTTTCCTGTCGTCTATGTGTAGAAAAATGATTCTTACTCCTCAGATATTATAAAGGAAGACTAACGTGGACCATTTTAAATATTTGCCTTGAGAGCCACATATGTAATGTTCCTGAGTGTCTTGAACTGATTTTAAGCACCGAAGCCTTAAGAAAAGCACACGGCCATCCTCACTGGCCAGGGCTGGAGACTTGACTAGTTTGCCAGGGTCAAACCAGGGCATCAAATAGGGCTCAACCAAGCACATTTGCTAGGCTTGGAGGATCACTGCAGCTGCAACATGACAAGGGATTCTGATTCTACCAGGGCCTCAACCAACCTGACTATAAGAGGTTCTATCAGGGAACCCCTGGCATGTTTCCCAGGGCTGAGGAAACACAGGCATGTATGCCAAGTTGCTGGGTCCAGGGACGTGACCATGGACTCAAACAGCACACCCACTGAGCCAGAGGCTCTCCCTCAATGTTCACCGGTGCTGGGGTGAAGGGGATGATGGCCTACGTGCTCAGAAGGTACATTATATAAAAGAATTCTGAGTAAACAAGAAACTGTATTGAGGGTAAGTGGGAAGCCAGCTTTCTTACTGTTGGAAAAAGGTGCTACTACAGATATGGAAAGAGAAAAAAAACAAATTCTACAATGTTGGACAGCAAATGAAAGTTTCATCTATCAGTAGACGGATAGACAGATGGGAATAGGGCAGGAGAGGGATTCCTTTTCTAACATTCTCACCAAAACCTAAATCTAGATCTAATTACAGGAAACAGAAAAATGTAAAGTGAGGGCTCCTAGAGAATATGTCGTTGTACTACTTAAAAATACGAAGGTCAGAAAAGAGGAGAAATTAAGGAACTGCTCCAGGTTGGAAGAGACTGAATAGACTTGACAACTAATCACAATGATACAATGTTAGTTTCCCGATTAGACTGTGCTTATGTAGGAGAGGATCACTGTCTTTGGCACATACACTGAACAATAAAGGGCATCCAGCAATGTCTATAATAGCCAAACTATGGAAAGAACCTAGATGTCCATCAACAGATGAATGGATAAAGGAGATGTGGTGTAGGGACGCCTGGGTGGCTCAGTTGGTTGGGCAACTGCCTTTGGCTCAGGTCATGATCCCAGCGTCTTGTTGGGATCGAGTCCCGCATCGGGCTCCTTGCTCTGCAGGGAGCCTGCTCCTCTCTCTGCCTCTGCCCGCCTCTCTGCCTGTTTGTGTTCTCTCTCTGTTAAATGAATAAATAAAATCTTAAAAAAAAAAAAAAAAGATGTGGTGTATATATACAATGGAATACTATGCAGCCATCAAGAGAAATGAAATCTTGCCATTTGCAATGACATGGATAGAATTAGAGGGTATTATGCTAAGCAAAATAAGTC
>JAPYYJ010002037.1:0-13373 GCA_028533885.1 Nasua narica | reverse complement strand
GAAACAGATTCAAAGAACTATAGTATTTCAGAGTGTGGTATAAGAAATTTCTCAACCAAGGGAGAGAGGAGGGTGAAAATAGACTTAAAAAAACACTATTTTTTTAAAAAAGATTTTTTTTTATTCATTTGAGAGAAAGAGAGCCAGTGAGGGCTCGGGGCTGGGGGGTGGCATGGAGAGAGAGGGAGAGAGAGAGGGAGAGAGAGAGAGAGAGAGAGAGAGAGAGAAGCAGACTTCCTGCTAAGCAGGGAGCCTGACGACACAGGGCTCCATCCCAGGACCCCAGGATCCTGAGCTGAGCCTGCACCAAAGACAGATGCTTAACCAACTGAGCCACCCAGGCGCCCCCAGAAAACTCTTTTAGAATAAGTTTAGATTCACAAAATGTGGCAAAGAGGGTGTGAGTTCTGGCCTCCTCTCGCCCCATTTGTCTGCATTGGCACAGTGCATTTGTAAAATCTAATAGGTCAACAATGAACTCCAGGCTGGATTCGAGTTTCCCCAGGGTCCCACGCTGCATTTGGTCACCACACCTCCACGGTCTCTTCTGGTTTGTGAGAAACTTGGTCTTTCCTTATTCATCTGTCTTCTCTAACAGTGTTGAGGGATGAAGTTTAGGGGTACAAGATTCACCTCTTGAGGTCTGTCCGCTGTCTTCCTGATGGATAAACGGGAGTTATGAGTTTTGGGGAGGAATACTCCAGAGGTGAGAACTTCCCTTCTTAACACATCGTGTTGGGAATATTAGGTAACATTTACCAATTTGTCACAGTGCAGCTTACATGTCTTTCCTTTCTGTACTCTGTAAATTTGGAAGCAAGCCACTAGACCAACTCACATTAAAAGGAAAAGGATTGCGCTCTACCTCCTGGAGGAGTTGTCCCTACAGTCTTATTTAGAATTCTTTTGTAAGGGAAGAGTTGTCTCTTCCAACTCCCAAATAAGGTCGAATCAACATTTACACTCCAATTACCTCAGTGATTTAAAAGCAAAAAATGAAAACTGTAAGCTAATGTGGACTATTTTTTTTTATAATGTCAAGGTGGCAAAGTTCAAGTATAAATCAAAACCCAGATGAGGTTCGAAAAAACCTGTACAGTTTACAATATACAAAAGAGATGAAAAAGCTAGGTTTGACAAAACACCATACACAAAGACAAAATCTGTGTGACAAAATGGGGAAATATATGCACCATATTGTACACAAAGGTCTCGTGTCCTTGATGTGTATAGATGTCTTTGTGATACAAGAAAGTAAAGTAGTGAAATATTATATACAAATAGGCAATAGACATGAACACATATTTCGCAAAGAAAATGTTCCTTAAATGTGTGAAAATGTGCTCATCCTCTGTATGACAGAAATTCTAATTAGAAGTGTGTGAATCTGTATTTTCCAATTATCAGATTAATAAAAATCCAAAATTCAATACCATACACTGTTAAGGAGGGTATGAGCAGGTAAGCACCCTCGTCCATCTTTGAAGGGAGTGAAAAATTGTGCATCCCATATGTGAAGAAATCCATCAATATTAATGAAGATAAAGAATGCATTTACCCTTTGGCACAATGGTCTTTTTTGTAGGAATTTATTCCACAGATATACTTTATAAATACAAAAGTGGCAGAGGAACAAGTTTAGTTTTTGGAGCATTGTTCTTTCAAACAATAAAAGATTGAGAACAATGTAAGTTGTGCTGTATTTATAATTCATACAAAGAAATACAATTTATATGATACAGATATAATGCAGATATTATATAAGGCTTGTTAATATTTCATTTCAGTTTCTATAATTTCACTGATTTTATGTCAACCTTATCTATTGGGAACTGAAAGAGGTAGGTTTAAATCTCTTGCTAAATTAATGGTTTCCATCTCTTGGGGATAGAAATGAAATCAATTTTTAAATAATTCAATGACCTTGCTAAATTATCTTATTAATCTAATTACTTGTGAGGTATTTTCGAGTTTCTGTATAGTGATATGTAAAGCTTGTATTCTTCCTTCTGTGATGATTGAATTTGTATGGCAGCTTAGCTGGTCAAAGGCTAGTCTACATAGTGCTGTGAAGGTATTTTTTGGATGTGACTAACATTTACAATTAGTTGACTTTAAGTAAAGGAGGTGACTTTCCATAATATAGGCAAAGCTTTTGTTCAGGTTCTTAAAGAACAAAGACTGACGTTTCCAGGGCAGGGTGTGGGGCAGGTGAGAAGGAATCTTGAGGTCAGCACTGCAACATTGAAACCCTCCCTGAGTTTCCAGCCTCAGGACCTAGGGCCACAATATCAACTTATGTGAATTTCCAGTCTGCTGGCTTGTCCTACAGACCGCACACTTCCTAGCCCCCACGGGCACATGAACTAATTCTTAAAATGAGCTTCTCTCTCTCTCTGTATGTGTGTGTATGCGTAAAAAAGAAATAGAGTAATATCATTTTTTAGAGTAATTTAATTAACATATGATATATATTATAGAAACTAAAGTGTTAACAAGCCTGTTATAAAATCTGCATTGCATGAAGTGTATTTGTTCAAATTGTAAATATATCATGACTTGTATTTTTTTCGATCCTTTGTTTTCTGATACCAGAAATCCTGCCAACGCTAGATTTGTTCATTTGTCACTTTTATATTTGCGATGGTACATCTGTAGAATAAATTCCTGTGTGTATGTATGTTTTTCCTGCTTTTCAAAGATATGCTTGAAACCTTTTATTTTTTTTGAAACCTTTTATCATTTAAAATTAATTTGGAGGAGTATTCCTTAGGTCTTTTAGATTTTGGAGCTCACAAGCATTTCCTCCCTTAGATCATATTTTGTTTCAATATCACCTTAGAAAGAGTAAATACATAGGTTTTAGTTTTGAAAAAATGTCAATGTATTTGATGTTACAGCTTTCTATGTGGGATTCATTGTGATATGATAAATGTCAAAATGATAAAATTTGTACTCTTTTCTTCCCCTTGGTTGCTGGTATTATTTTTCTCATAATGTTGCATGCAGTTAAGGGGACTTTCCTAGTATAGAACAAAGTGAATTCTAGCCTCCTCTGAATGTATTGGGATTCAGTCAGGTGAAGGAGATTTAACCATATCTTTTCTTCAAGCTAAGAATATGATAAAAATGAAAATCATTTGATTCTGTAAATTTCCGGAGGGCTCATATCGCTGTAACTATTAATAGTATAAAATTTATTATATTTCATTCTGGCATTCATTAAAAAATGCTAGAACATTCTAGAAACCTCATTTAATGGGTTGCTATTTATATCTATCAAAATATAAACTTAAATGGTAAGTGTAGTGCATTCCCATTATATAGATACCCATTAAACATATTTAAAATATTTTATTTATAAATTTTAATAAATATGATTTATAGTTCCTCATAATACCAAAGGTGACATATAGTGAATTCTATAAAAAATATTTTTTAAATCTTTAAATTTCCCATTTATAATGCAGTTGGCTTACTCTTTTAATCATTCTTATTCTAAATAGTTTGACCTTATGTTATCTTTTGTATTTTGCATTCTACTGAAATCACCTCAATGTCTAGTTACTTATCTTACAGAAAATGTCTTCAGAACAATTTTTTAAAAGTAGCTAGTGGAGGAATTCTTCAGTTTGAAGTAGTTTTTCAAATATATTTATAATTCTGGCACATATCAAAACTTTTTTGCTAGTATAATCATTATTGTCATTGTAATCTCAGAAGAAGAAACTGAGGCCCAAAGAACAGGTAATTTGTTCAACATGAGAGAGTTAGTAAGTGGCAAGAGAGATTTGAGTCCAGAATTGTGTGATTCCTAGACCGAACTCTTAGCCGTTGCGTTATGTACTTACCCAAATACCTGTTCATTGCCCCTGTCTACATCCTCATTGAAATATTTTCTTGGCCAAACAAATTCTATAAGCATCAGCTTTGTTTTTTTCTTTTGTTGTAAACCACTGTGATTTAAGAGTATGAACCTTAACTTTATCTTTCCCAACTAGAAATTAGCTGTCTGAAAAACTGTCAGTGATACATTGTTAAAAACAAAACAAAACAAACAAAAAAAGCAACGTAGACTCAAATGGTGCATATAAATTGTGGAGATAAAGCCATGACTGGAAGAGATATTGAGGGTAGTTTGGAAGGGAGGCCAGCCAGCCCCTTAGTGATGGAGGGATTTGCTACGAGTCAGTAGTCCTGTGGGAATGTATGTGGATGCACATGATCAACTTGTTACTTAGAACAGAACTAGAAGGAGAGCTGAAAGTACACACTCATGAAGTTGTACCAGAGTGTTAGTACAAAAGGAACTTTATCTCCTAGCATCCTGTCATAGGCTATAAGTACATAGCTTGCATCAGAACTATTCTATGCTATATTTTTAAGTTCTCATTTTTACTGACTGTTTATTTTTACCAGCATTTGAATAATAATTCTGTTCCATCTTAAAGTCAACAACAGTAACTAGAATTCTTTTTTTTAACTTACTATTTTTTAAAATCATAAGTGTACTTTTAATCCCCATCACCTATTTGCGCCATCCCCCCACCTCCTCTCTAGTAACCGTGAGTTTGCTCTCTATAGTTAAGAATCTGTTTCTTGGTTTATCTCTATTTTCCTTTTCTTTGCTCATTTGTTTCTTAAATTCCACATGTGAGTGAAATCATAAGGTGTTTGTATATCTCTGACTGCCTTGTTTTGCTTGACATTATGCTTTACGGATCCATCTAGATGGTTGCAAGTGGCAAAATTTCATTCTTTTTTACTGCTGAATAATTTCCATTGTGTGTGTGTATATATATACACACACACACAAGCTTTCTGCCCCTTTCTCTCTTCATGATGCAAATGTGCATTTGCTCGGTTTCCTTTAATTCACATGGGTTTTTTTCACTCTTACATATTTTTTTTCTTTTTGTTCCTCTCACTGGTTAATTTCAAATAGTCCGTATTAGATTTTGCAGATTTGTCTTTCTTCATGATCAAGTTTTTTGCTGAAGTTCCCTATTGGATTTTTCAGTTCTTTTACTGTATTCTTCAACTCCAAGATTTGTTTAGTTCTTTCTTTATGCTTTCTATTTCTTTATGAAAGTTCTTATGTTGTTCATTTGTTGTCTTCCCAATCTCCTTTGATAGTTTTTGCTCTCTTGCCTTTCATTAAGTTTCTTTACAATGATTATTTCATATTCTTTCACAGGCAAATTTTAGATCTCTATGTCTTTGAAGTCAGTTACTAGAGCCTTATTAGTGTCCTTTGGTGGTGTCATGTTTGCCGTAATTCCATGATCCCTAGAGTTTTGCACTGGTGTCTGTGAATTTAAAGGAGCAAATATTTTTTCTAGGCTTTTTGGGAGTATGCATCGTCTATAAAGACTTTCTCTCATTGGTTCCCCAGGCTGACAGAATTACCTCTGGAATTCTGAGCATGGGACTCGGGTGGAGGATATCATTTGGCCCCTGGGGAGATGGGACTGCCTCCAGGACTTTGTTGGGAGCCATACTTGTTATGCAGAGTCTCTCCATAATTTTCCATTTTTATCAGACTTTCAACCTATTACTAAAATAAATAACTATTTTCACTCATGTACTAATTATTTTAGTTTCACCCATGTATGTTTCCCCTAAGTATCTATCTCTGCTATAATGTTACTTCTGATTAGCAAAACAGTGCTTTAATGAACATGAAGAAAAATTGAGGATTATCCTTGGTTTCATTTGAGAAGCATAGAAACACTTTGTTAGTGATTCCCTACTGTGATGTTAACTCCTTTTAGAACTGATGCCATTATAGTACTTATAAATAGAAAGGTCTACAAACAGGATCTAATTTTATTCTTAACTTTTTGATATTACATAGCTTTTTAATTTTTTTCCATTGACCTTTGGCTTTTAAAATAATATGTCAATCAAAATAGTATAAAAGTAATAATAAATTATAAGGTTTTAAAATTTATATTCATCCAATATCTGCAGCTGTTAATCGGATATTATGTTAACCTATGTAAATGTTTAGTAAAATATATGATATTTGCCATAATACAAAAAGTTAAAATCTATATATTTGTTACAGTTTGAACAAAATATTGGGGAACAGAGCTGCAGTATCAGTTTGGCTTTTTGAAAGACTGAAATTAAATTCCATTTCTGAATTTAATCGGAGAACCCAAACTTTACATATACTAACCTAGCCTAAATTCCTTACATTGAAAGTGAGAGAACTGAATCTCAAGGAAATGAAAATATTTTTGAGCTCCTAAAGATACTTAAAAATAAATTACTTAGGTGCTTAAAAATAAATTAATTAAAATTATTTGATCAATCTAATTACTAAAGCAAGAGAGAAATGCTCTCAATATTTTTATTTGATTCAGACTTTTCCATGGAATGTTTTCATATAACCAATACATACTTATTTTTGCTATCACTGTGGATAGTGGCAAAAATCAGTACAGTGTCAGAAGAAATCTGGGTTACAATGGGAAAATATACAAATGGAGGGTTAAAAGAAATCATTGTGAAATAAGTACACATAACATTTTCAAAAGTAGAAGTCAGGAGTAAATGCAAGGTATAAATCCTGCTTACCATTGGTAAAGATGAAGTAAAACTCACTATTTTCAGATGACATGAAACCATACATAGAAAACCCTAATGACTCCACAAAAAAACTACTAGAACTGAAAAGTGAATTCAATAAAGTTACAGGATACAAAATCAATGTACAGAAATCTGTTGCATTTCCATACACTAATAACGAACCAACAGAAAGTGATATTAAGAAAGTCTCATTTATAACTGCACCAAAAATAATGAAATATTAAAGAATAAACTTAAACAAGAGGGGAAAGACCTGTACGCTGGAAACTATAAAACGCTGATGAAACGCTGACAACCCAAAGAAATGGAAAGACATTCCATGCACATGGGTTGGAACAACAAATTTTGTTAAAATGTTATATATATAAGGCTTGTTTCAAGAAATAATTGCCGAAAACTCCCAATCTTGGAAAGAGATGAATATCCAGGTATAGGAAACCCAAAAGAGCCCAAACAAGATAAATCCAAAAGAGTTTACTCAGACACATTATGATCAAAATGTCGAGATTCAGACAGGGTTTTGAAAGCTTCAAGAGGAAAACAACTCATCATATATAGGGGAGTACCTCCAAGGCAAATAGCAGATTTCTTTACAGAAACTTTTAAGGCTGGGATGAATAGCGTATTTAAAATACTGGAAGAAAATTCTAGATCTGGTGAGCTGTCCTTCAGAAACGAGAGAGAGATAAAGACATTCCCAGAGTAGCATAAGCTAAGGGCCTTCATCACCACTCGTCTGCTTTACATGAAATACTAAAGGGAGTATTTCAGGCTGAAATGAAAGGACACCGAGTTGCAACATGAAAATGTACAGAAGTACTAAATTCCATGGTAAAGGTAAATATATATTCACCTCAGAAGACCCTAATGCTGTAACAGTGGCATGCAGAGCCCTTTATATCTAGTATAAAAGGGATGAGATGACGAGATTAAAAATAACTATAGCTACAATGATATCTTAATGGATGCATAGTGTAAAAAGATGTAAGGTATGATATCAATAGCAAAAAATGGTAGAGAAGAACTAAAAGTGGAGAATTTTTGTATGAGAGTGAAAGTAAATTGTCATCAGTTTAAAATAGTCAGTTAGAAGGTGTTGAACGTAAGCCTTATGGTAACGCAAAGAAAATCTGAGTCCATAAAAGAGAAACAAGTTAAATCATGCTACTGCAGCAAATAAATCACAACAGAAGACAGCAAGAGAAGAAAGGAATAAAAGAACTAAATATATATAATATATACTACTGTAATAATAAAATGCAATGGTGAATATTAACATAGCAATAATTACTTTAAACATAAATGGACTGACTGATATCTCCAGTCAAAAGATGCAGTGCAGCTGAATGGATTAAAAAAAACACAGTCCAACAATGTGCTGTCTAAAAGACCCACTTGAGCTTTAAGGGCACACATAAGCTGCAAGTCAAGAGGTGGAAAAAGATATTCCATGAAAATGCTAAGCAAAGAGAGCAGGATTCACTGTACCTGTACCAGATAAAATAGGCTTTTAGTCAAAACGGTCACCAGAGACAAAGAATGTCACTATACATAGATAACGGGATCGGTTCACCAAGAGGATATAACGCTCGTAAATATATATGCACTCAACATTTGGTGCATGAATATTTAAAACAGATATTGATAGAATTGGCGGGAGAAACAGACAGCAGTACCATTATGGTAGGACATTTCAGTACCCCACTCTCAACCCTGGATAGATGGCCCAGTCGTAAAGTCAATGAGGAAACGGCACGCCTGACTAAACTAACTCTAGAGACCGAAGGGACTTAATATACATACTTTCTGTCCAACCAGAACCCGCGTTCTCCTCCAGTCCACATGGAACGGGCTCTAGGAGAGATTACACACTGGGCCACACAGCTAGCCTTAACAAAGGAAAGAAGACTGAAGTCCCAACAAGTATCTTTTGGGATCCTACGGTATAAATCTAGAAATCTGTAACAGGAGGAAAATGGAAAAAATGCACTCATTTGTTCCATGAAGGAAATGCATAGATAGGTAAAATCCATCTGTTAGGATAGAAGTCACATGGCGTGTCTTCTGACCTGGAGCGACTGCCTGGAAAGAGAGACCGGAGAATATTCAGGTGTGTATCATGGCCGTATGTACACACCACACATACACCTGGTCACGGAACATTTTACTGCCCATAGAACACACTGTAATGAAATGTTTTAAAAAATAGAAATTTCAACACTAAACCCATGCATTATCTTCATATCCTAACTGCCATCTAAGTTAATAAAGTGTGATATTTATTTAACTTTATAAAAATGAAGAGTGTAAGGACTCTCGGTCTATGTATTTCCATTTCCTCGGTTTTCTTCCTTTTTTATTGAAGTTTAGTTGACTCACAGTGTTCCATTAGTTTCGGGTGTAGACTGTGGCGGTTTGGCAGTGTGGTCGGTGAGCTGTGCTCACCGTGAGTGCGGCGCCCATCTGTCCCCATACACTACCCATGACCGTCTTCCCTTTCATTCCACGTATTTCTGCTTTCAATTTAGATTCAATTTATGGATTTCCATTTTCAGCTTACTGATTTTAGTATAAATAACTTCAAGCTAACTCTTTTATCAGCACCGTTAATGTCTGATACTCATATATATGTATGCGTGGTAAAAAGCTAGAAAAACATAACAAAATTCTTTCTGTGGTTAAAAGCCACAACGCAGAGCTACATTTCGGTTCTTAACTGCAAAGGCTTGGCAGTCCTCCCTTTGCCTACAAACCCTGCAGCCCCTTAAGTCCTGAACTTAGTGCATTGCGCGGTGAGTGGTAGCCCTTCTTGCCACTGACAAAACGTACAGTCCTAATAGGTCTAGATGGTACCCTTGATAGCTAACCCGTTACGGCTGAGTTCTTGTCAGTGGCCACAGTGAGTAACCAACCCTCCCTGCCTTGAATACACATTTGCACCTACTCATTGAACTTCGGAAGTCACGTATCTGCTCATGTATGTCTGCCTTTCTTGAAAAAGCAAAGAAAATTAAGTCAACCTGTACAGGGCTGTATCCCGGATGTAGGCAAAGGCTACCAGTGCGTGGAAGGCAGGGTAGCTAGGAGCAGATAAAAAGAGCGCTCAGCCTCTCCTCAGCTCCCTCCTCCGCGTGACTCCAGGGGTCCTTCAGAGCCCTTCAGCAAACAGGTATTCAGCCCCTGCTGACTACAGAGTGCTTTTGGAACTCAGTGAACTGAGAGTCAAATAAGGAAGACCTAAATATTGAACTAAATACAATACAAATGTTGGAATAGCCAAGGCAGCAAGATAATCGCTTCCTGGGGAGTCTGTGAAAGCCTCAGAAAAGCAGCAGCACTGACCTGGAGAGGAATTTGCTTATGATGTTTCCGGATAAGAAGGCCCTGCCTCCCACTCTGTGTTACTCAGGAGCTCACGTTAGCATGAAAAATGTCTTGTATGTTTGGAAATGTCAGTTTGCTTGCAGGGCCATTCACATAACAGAGTAAGCCTGAGGATCATTGTAGGCGATGAGGCTGGAGGAGGTAATTTGCAGAGATCCCCAAAGTCTGATTTTTCTATAAGTTTCATCCAGTTTCATGATTATCACCCAAGTACCTTATTTAACATTCAAGTGAAAAATAGATTTCATGTGCAGAAATAGCACTGCTGTTGTTTTCTTTCCGATTGACCTTTTACAAAACCCTGAGAGATTGTCTCTTCTTTCATAAGAGACCATTTTTCTCTTTCTCATTCACCCCGACCTGGACCCCATACCGCTGGCTCTGGGGTCCAATACTCCATATCCAGCTGGCCTGTTTGGTGAGATCGGCCATATCCCAATATTTACATGGTCTGTTGTGTTGTTTTTTTTCCTCCTCAAAACATACTGATCTGCATCTTATGCTCATAAGACCGTCCTGAAAACTAATCTTGAAATGAATTTAATTATTTGACATGAAGACTGTCAGTAACTTTATTCGTCCTATTCTAATATTGGTGTCTCCATCCAGCCCCTCCTCTAGGATTCCAGAGTATCTCTAGTAACCAAAATTTTAATTAGTAAACGGTAGAAACTATAGGCATCTGTGGGTAGCTGATAAAGAATGTATTTTGCATCTCATCTTACATTATCATTCAGCAACTATCACTCAAACGGCTGTCTCTTCGAGATGGGGAATGTTGCCTCAGCTGTTGACCAAAGAAGGTCACTGGCCATCCTGTTATAATTTGGAATTATTTTTAGATGGTCTGTCTATTTTTGGTCAGTGGTAGATTTCAATAAAATTAATCTTCAGTATGAAACTTGGAATGTGTTATGTGCCATTTATTATTACAGTCAGGCACTCCCGACAGGGTGAATATGTTGATTAACGACCATGGGGGAACCTATGTCCTGGGCTTTGCTACTTCCTTCATGCAGCAGAGACACACCATTCATCAGCAATGACCACATGGCCTGCTGTATTTTATTTCTTAATTACATTTCAGCTTTTGCGAGCTTAGATTTTAAGCCAAGAGAAATTTGAAATTAGAAACTTTCAGAGCATATAAAAAACTCTTTGATTTGTATACAGACTTCATCTGGCCATCTTCTAAAGTAATAAAATACACTTGAAGATTCAAGAGACCGAAGTATATATCTCTCGATTTTTCTCTTCCTTGAAAATATTAGTATTCACTGTGTGAAGTGTTTTTACGTATAATTATGTCACTAGTTTTTCTATGCGTGGGTACTGGAGTCTATTAATTTGAATAATAACCTTAAAAAGGCAGTATTAAACTCAAGCCATTGTGTTGTAAATGACCATTATTAACCTCTGAACTAATTTTCCTTGCAAACCTACTGAGTTTGTGCATCACTTCAAATGTTAATTTTGGTTAACCTGTTAGGAAGTCCTGCCTTTGGGGCTGTATCTGAAGTTGAAGAGATGGAGTTCAGTTACTTTAATTAAAAATATTCAATTAACTCAAACCCAGTTGACTGTGAGTCCAGACAACATTAAGTTTCTGATTAATAATTACTAAGTAAATAAATATTAAATGGAGAATGATTGATTTTTCCCTGGAAACTTGAAGTTAAATAAAATTACCCTTTAGATTTTCTTTTGAAGTAATTAGCCAGTTAAGAAAATACCAAATTTATAGAGTCTCATTTTAGAATTAAAATACCAACTGGGAAATACCAGGAGAGGACACAGATACTAGTTTCAAATTTTGTTAAATTAGAACGGAATGTTCTCTTAAAATACATTTGTATTCTATTGTAAAAGGTAAAAACATGAGCAATTTGTGTACGTAGGAAAGAAATAAGTACTAATAAAAAAGAATGTTAATTGGTAAAAGTATTTTTTTGCATCTATTCTTATTACTTAGAGATATATGATTGTAGAAAAACATTCAGTGCTTAGGTTAGAAAATATGGAAGGTCGAAGGGATTTAGTAATAGGAATATTTTTGAAAACTTTCAGGCACTGCAGAAGTTTGCAGCATTTCTGCCTCTTTATAATCATATTCAGCCTCTACCTTACAGAAAAATTTCCCATGACTAAGGGATCCATAATTCTTCTTTTGCTTCTCCTGAATTTCACTATGGGTTAGGAAAATTTCATGCTGCTGAGATCTGAGACCCTGTAGCACCCATAATCAGAATGTTTCATAGTTGACACATGACTTTGTCCCACTTTGAGACATTATGACGTTTTTGCAAAGTATGTTCATTACCCTTAACATAAGTTAAAATTAAAATAAACTTTCAAGAGGATAGGAACCTCAGGGACCTGAAGAGTGTATCATTATTGAACTTAATTTTGTTTTTTAAATTGAGTGATTTAAGAATGATTCAATTTGCAAATTATTTACCTATTCGTTCGCACAATGGCCAGTAGATGTCCAGTAGCCCTTCCTCCCTTGTGACAGTTGAAAATGCCTCCAGACATGGTCACAGGTCCTCTGTCCACAGATATGCATGAGGAGGAGGTATGAGGGAGAGGGAGAGAGACTGCCCTCTAATAAATACACTCTCATTAACCAAACTCTACTCAAGACTCCTGAGCTCTTTTTGAAATAGACAGGGGTTTTAGATTTCTGCGTTCATCTCTGCATTGGCCAATTTCAGCAAGAATCTTGCTAGTTGGTTTAGCCATCCTTCACACGTGATGCCCCTTGATATGCAATCGGATTCCTCATCCTCTACCATCCCCCAGATGATGTCTGATGACCCTCACTGTTTTCAGCAAGAATTCTCTTAGGTCCTTTTATCCAGGATCTCTCCCTTACTCCCATATTTCCTTCTAATAGTTTTAGATCTAGCAAACTCCACACTTCTCCTTGTTTGTAATTCCTCAGTTGTCCATGTGTATTTTTGGAAGTTAAACCCAAACTCTCTCCTCCAATCCAAGACTCCATCATAGTGGTCTCTATACTCGTCAGAATTGTCCTCTCCCCTACCCCCACTTCCCAAATAAAGTCTTCCTGATCATGCTTTATTTAAAAACTATCCTTGAATCATTGTTTTCTTTAACATCCTGCTTCCTGGGTGAGAATCACAGCTGTGGATGAGTGTTCGTGTAGGCACCATCTAATCGGATTTTCTGTGATTGTGGATTGTTGTGTGTAACATTTAAGTTTCAATAAATCTCCTTGTTGAACATGTATTTGTCTGCCCAAGTACTTGTTTTGATTAAATCTTTAGGCCTCTAAAAGCGAAGACATTTATTTTAAACTAAAAGGGAGTAAAATGTTAGGAGTAAAATGTTAGGTACTTTGATCTGTTGGGAAGAAAATTAAGGGGGAC